>WHYT01017616.1:683191-733417 GCA_009806455.1 Tetrax tetrax
CAAACTTTTCCTGTTTTCCATTTTCCTGGTGCCACTAGAACTTAAAACAGGGTAAGAGCAGAGTGTTGGAAGGAAACGAAGAGTAGGCTAATGCCAGAGGAGGACTATGTATTTTTTTTTTAATATCTTAGTTTTTCACCCTCTGTTTCATATGATCTAGTCTCAGAAGCAAAATAGTGATGCCAGTGTGACAGGGTTAGTAGCTTAGCTTTGGTGCTCCACTGGCACGACTGTTCTGGTGGGGCTTGTGGGCGTCTTCTCTCTAATGCCAAAGAAATGGATGAGAAGCAGCAATATCTGACCAAGCATCTTTGGTTCACTTGGGGTAATGTGTATTTGTGGGTATGAAGGTGTCTCGTGATTCAGCCTGGAGAGAGCACAACAGTAAATTTCAAGAGTTTTGTCTGGGGATAAAAAAAAAAAATAAAATTAGTAAGACTGGAACAGATTCATGTGGATGAAAACCCATAAAAGTGAGTAGTGCGCTGACTGGCACTTGATGGAATTCTTACATCAGCCTTCACTTTCTCTAATAGTAACAAGCAAAGAGATTTGGCAAACAATTTACCCCAAGTTTATCTTCCTGTCACATAGGCACACAAACTTTCGTCTTTAATCCTTTTTAGGTGGTCTTTAGCGGTGTTTGTGTAGGAGAAGTACAGAAATGCGATAGTCTTTGCTTTGGTGCCCTCTTGTGCTTTCATGCGTTGGCTGAGTTACGCTTTTAACCAGTCTACTCCTGTTGAGGGATATAATAGGTATTAATTGTTACTGCTCAAAGGGTATTCAAACAGCTTACACCATCCCATGCAACTCATGGTTTGCTTTGAACTCGAACTTCCATGTATGTTAGACTTTTTAACCAGAGACCCTTAGCTACCTCCGTGTAACTGAACTAATTTATATTCATGTTGTCACGTGTATCGGTCTGAAGTGATTGTGGGAACATTGCAAACAGAAGGGCCGGACACTTGGGGAACACTTTTGTTATGTTTCAAATGACAGTCTCATTTTTGTGTTCCCCTGCCTTGACTGCACACTTTACTTCTGTTTAAGAATGGCCAGAGCTAGAGATACAAGGTAAAATGAGAAGATTTTAGAGATAAATTGGAAACACTCACATATTTATACTTTGCCTATGTAAAAGTATATTCTTATACGTGTGTTTGTGTCAATATGTGATAATCTCTTTCCTATTAACTTTAGTTTGTCTTCACTTACTGTTTAGATTTTTGTACCTAATTACCTACAAACTTCCGCTACCTGATTTTGTAATGTATTTACAATATAATTTGTCTGTGTATGCATTAGACTTACATGCACTGTATTTTGAAGCAATCATTGGGAAATCTAGCTTATAATGTCAACCCTGACACATTTTTGTTTTCTTGAGTGCTTGGCCTTTCAAAAGATTCACATTCTCACACAGGTGAAAAAAGATAAAGGCTTTGGGTTACTTCAGCTGCGTCGTGCCAATTTGCAGATCTGATGTCCTTTTTTAATATTTTTCTTCTTGAGTTCAGTCTTATTCATTATGTGAATTATTTTTTGTTGGTTTTTTTTTTAGGGAAAAAAAAAAAAGATTAACGATTTTAGAGATCTGTAACGAGGAGAGGTGATGTAGCTACTGGATTTAGCAGCAAGTTTCTGTCACGTGCAAAGGATTGGTGTTGCTTGTCTTAGGGGGAAACCAGGGAATGAATCCTTGTAATTCCTACTCTTTCTCTGATAGTTGCTTTGAAATGTTGTTATTTAAAAATGGAATCAGTCATAGGTTGTATTTCAGATGCTAAATGTCAGATTTTATTTATCTGGGGCCTTATAGAGACTGGTTATAAAAGACAGTGTAGACAGAGCCTATTAAGCTCTGGCTTAGTTGGGATTTCTCTTTGCAGTTTATTAGAATTTGGAATAGCAAAAAGGCAAATATTTGAAACGTGTTGAGGGGCTGTATGATGGTGATTCAGCCATAGTAGCCCTTAAAATGAGAAAGAACAAGGAATGCTGTTTTCCTGGGGGGGCTAGGAAACAGCAAGTCTTAGAGGCAGGCTAAAGCTGATGTTATTGTGCAGTTTCATTTGACAATGTCTGACCCAAAACCTCAGTGTCTAAAGAGAGCTAAACCACCCAACATGAAGCAGGATCACTCAAAAGTTACCAGCTGTGTTTTAGTGTAATCCAATACTAGTGACATTTCTGTGTTTACAGATAATTCATAATGGAATCATTATCTGTTCTCCTTCTAGGTCCTCACTAAGACTGCATTACATTGTTTTAATTTATTTTTTTATTTATTTACAGCTTCCTTATTGTGCTGATATGCCTTATCTTCAGTGTGCTTTCTACAATTGAACAGTATGCAGCTCTTGCTACAGGGACGTTATTTTGGATGGTATGTATGTAGACATTAATGTGATTGATGCATGTTTGTTCTTAACGTGCAAATTCTGATCTCCCGAGCTAATACTCTATCAAGCAGAACATTCCTCATGGTTTAATAGACAAGAGGCTTTTCTGCTTTTCCCTAATGAGTCTGTGAAGCCACAGAAATACCAAAAGTCATGGTAGCCTAAACCCCAAATCTTACCCTATATGGCCTATGCTGAGGGCATCTATATTGTGTCCAACATACAAGGCTGTTCTAATTAAGCTTGAATCCCTCATATTGCTCAGTTTAATAAATTTTTTCAGTCATACTGAAGAACAGACACCATACAGGGGAAAAAAAGTAAGTGGAAATTCTTTTTTTCTAGTCGATGTGACATCCAGCTTTCTTTAACAAGTGGATAACTCATGTATTTTCATTGACTTCAGGGTTAAGGCAACTGGCCCTACCTGTCTTATGCACTTTCCCTTCAGGAGAGAAAACATAGTTACCTTTTGTTTATAGTACACTAGTGCTGCAACAGAGATCTATCAAAAAATGTTCCAAGAATATTAGTGTCATGCCAGCTTAGATTTCATTCAAGAGCCTTACTTTTGAAGTTGGAGAGGCATGATTTTAAACATACAAAAAAAGTATAAATCTGTTGTCCCTCAGTACTGGGGTAGGCCATGCTAAATCATTGATTTCTCTGTATTTGTAAATAAATCATAATTATTTCACTTATGAAAACACTGTCACTGTATTGAGGAAATTCTAACTAGCAATTTAAATGTTTGTTCAAATAGTTCTTGTAGCTGTGCACCAGTGCTATCAATGTTATGTATGTTATCATTATTAACATGAAGAAATTCGTTTAAAAACTCCATCAATTGTAATGAATTTTGTCAATTTATCTAGTCAATGTGCTAAGGTGTTATGGTTTATGAGGAGAAGGCAGCTTATGTCTGACTAACTCCATCCCTGCTGAAACCAGGACATAAGGTTTTGTACCTAATATGAATACTGTAAGAATTTAAATTTAGCTTCCACTATGCTATTTTTATGTAAGATATCTTCATGCCTGCTATATTATTTTTAACTAATTTGTAAGATTTTCTTTCTGTACAGATTTAAGTGGGGTGGTTTTTTGGTTGGTTGGGGTTCTTTTATCCACAATTAGTAGTGGAGTTTATCCACTTTATGGTTTCTTGGGAATTCTGCAGTTGCTTGTTCAGTATTGGCATATTCTGATATTGTTTTCTTAAAGGATTAACTCTGTTAATTTTCAAGAAACTTAAGGGGATTACAGTGATCCATTCGTCCAAAGCAGTAGATGGGCTAACATGCTCTCCGCTCTGTCTAGTTTTGGTGCGACTTTCAAAGGAGTTGTGGTACCTTGCAACACAAATATAAACATCAGAATCTGGTTCCTGTTAGTCTACCCAGTAAAATTTCCTATTCTGTTCTTATATAAAATTTTACTTTCACTGTCAAAATTAGATGTAACAATTCTTAAGGGGAGAGTTAATCACTGATGACTGGTTGAAGAGAAACTGTAAAATGTGAAGAAAGAATTAAAGTGTAGCAGTATATAGGGATTAAAAAGCAAAACAAGAAAAAAGTGCAAGCTTCCAACACAAGTGGTGATGTAAGGAGGCTTATTAAAACTTAGGAGAGTACTGTCTTTCTGCTGCTTTAAGGTAGGAATTAATTTCTCCTTTGTGTTTATAGAGACACTTTTAGTTATACCACAAGAATAATTTTAATTTGGAGCCAGACAATGAAAGTAAGTAACATTGTCATTGTAGGTGAGCGAAGAAGGGCAAACAAGTTGATTAACAAACTAATATTAAAGGAGGGAAACTTCAAAGGAGTTGCAGTGTAGCAACTATCTACCAGGAGGAATATGGGAATCTTGAAGAAGGCTTGTCTGCTTGGGCTTAACTGGGACACTGAGAGGGAGGGAACCTTCGACCACGTGGAATTTGGGGTTTGACACCTGACGTCATTCCATGAAACTTGAGTTATAATGCCTGAGTGTATGCTCTGTGAGATTAAAATAATAAAATTACCACTTTGAGAGCTTTAACTCTTTCTTTTGAAGATGATACAGGTGAGTCCACCTTTCCCGATCTGTGTTCCAAAGGGAAAATTTGTCAAGAGCATATTGCCTTTTATTTAGACATGATTTTCTATGTAGGGTAGAATTCTCTCTAAATGAATTATACTTTGTAGTGCATCAAATAGAAGGCTTAGATAGTAGTACCAAATGTGCAGGGTCATGCTTTGAAATTTTGCCTACCGGAGATTTGTGGACTGCTTGTGTTTGGGTGGGGAGGAGGCTTTGCTTAGGCAGCCATAGGTCTGGAAATGCGAGAAATGACTGTATCGCGCTGAAAGTCTGGAAATGAGTGCTGAGAGTTAGCACGTGGGTATGCTGGGCTGAACAGCCCCATGGAGCAAGTCTGATGAGGTGAGCTTACTGGGTGGGCGCTGTAAATCTGATTCATCTTGGAATAATTGTAAAAGCACACGTGTGTGCAAGTTATCTGTAAACTACTGTTTTTACAGAATCCCTTCTACAGCCCACTTGTGAGTTGCATAGCATTGAAGATTCACGCTGGGAAAATACAGAACCTGTTCCTTCTGACTGAAAAACACTTTAAAACACTCACAATTAAGAGCTAAACTGCTCTATTTCCTCCGTGTAATCAAGGCTTTTTGCTCTGACCTTGGGAAAGATGTAAGCACCTACACAACTTCAGCGGGTCATATTTTTGAAAGTAGTGAGACTGGTTACATTAAAGTTACAGATGGAACCTGAGTGTGCCCTTTTTCATGAACAAGACTTTCATCCTTCAATACTATAGTTATACAAGATATTACAATTATATTAAAATAAGATCTATAAAGATCTATATGTATAGATTATTTCCTTTTTATTCTGGAGCTGTTTTTTTATTTATTTTTTTTTATTTTTTAAATTATTTATAAATATGACCTCCCACTACCAGAAGAGGAAACAGAAGAGGTTATGTTTTCAGTAATTTTAAAGCATTTAAAAATGCTTTTATTTTTCATAACAATAAGAAAAATGCAAGCTTGACATTGGAAAATGAAACAAGGGAAAGTTTATAGGCGTTCCAAGTGGTGTTCCAATTCTAGACAAAAAGCTTACAATTAGCTGTTGAATCTTTCTCTGCTTGTCACCACACTTCACGAGGCAAAGAGCCTTGATGAAAGCTATACCTCAACGCAGTTGTAATGGGAGATTAGGGGAGAATTGGCCTTTTGTGCGTTTCCAGAAAGCAGTGAAAACTGTTTAAATTTGCATGTGTTTATTTTATCTGTTTTTTCACTAGATGGTGCTGTTGGAAGGGTTTGAGTCCGGTTACTGGCTGGCACTTGCCCAGCGTGAGCTGGAGCCTGAGCCAAGACTGTGAAAGGATCGTCGTTCTGCAGGGTAGATGTCCGCTCGGCCCGTTTAAATTCGTGGTGCGAGAGAGCTTTTGCCATGACTCACAAAGAGAGTGTGGTATATCTGTGTAAAAATGGATTTTGAGACTACAATATTTAAACTATGGAAAAAAAAGTAATTCAGAGATGTATGTTCCCAGAGAGGCCGTATTTTTCTTTTATTTTCATAAGCAAGGATTTTATGGTGCCAGAACACAGCAGAATGCTGTTATCTCAGCATGATCTAAGCAAATCCAAGAGCCTGATCCAAGGGGATTAAATATTCTGCTGAACCAAGGGATATTTAGTGTGCCTGAAAAAGCTATTTTCTTGTAGGAATCTCATTTAAATATTGATTCCAAAAAAAAAAAAAAAAAAAAGGAAGGGTATGTTTTTATGATGAAAGTATAAGCTCTTTCCAGCTTTCTGTTTTCAGGGTTCCTTTTCTACTACTTCTTACTAGAGAGATTAAACAATTTAACAATTTTTAAACATTAAAAAGACTATTAATTAAGATAATAGTTTGGGTGGTTATTGGTTCTTATTGGCATTGAAATTACTCTACAATTAAAAAAAATGGCACAGAGAAAGGCCTACAAGAAATCTCAATTTTATTTCTTCTTTTAATATTATCTTTTGTTTTGAGTATAAGCCTTGGGTGTTTGAGTGTTTTGTGGGTCTTGTGAGAAAAAATGAGAAAAATACCTACAGCTTTTGACTGTCTTCAGAATCTTCAGAGGGAACAAATGGTTCAAATAGTTCAAAGCGGTTCCAGTTTGGTGTTGGTTTTTTTTTTATTATTATTTTTGTTTGGTTGGGTTTTTTTTGTGTTTTTCTTTTTTGGTTTTGGTTGTTTTTTTTTTTTTTTAATGATTGTTTTCCTTGGTTAAGAAGGCCAAGAAAGAGACTTACAATCTGGAGATTAGTGCATTTTCATCCTTTCGAAAAATTGAATGGGATCAATGTCTGTAAAGGATGCCCGGTGATAGCTCTACAAACTGATCTAGTCTACAGGCTCTCTAAAGAACATCTGTAGCTGTGAAAATGAAAAATTTGTCTTTGCAGCTTCAGCAATGTCTCATGGCCTGACCCAGGGTGAGGTCAGCTGGTGTAGAGGATGTGTGTGGGGTAGTTTGGTGCCCTTTAATCCTTTTCCTTTGCCAGACCTGCAGGTAGACCCGCCCAGGGAATCACTGCCACTTTTCCTTTCTGTCACTCCGTTGACAGCTGACTGTGAGAATCCTAGCTTTCATTTAAAGTTAGCTTCTGTACATTTTAGTTGGTAGTAAAAAGGCCAAATGTGAGTGATTCAAAAGCTCAGGAAACAAGAACAGAAATTAAAATTGCCCTCCCCCCTTTTAATTAGGTGACAGTATAGTTAGTAGCCCGAACATGGAGCTTCCTCTGAATCCGAATCCAGGTGTTCCTTGCTGTGGCTCTGATGTTTGTAGCTGAGCTGTGCTGGCAGATAAGGTGAGCGCTTCTAATCTGCTTCATTGCAAAATCAGCTGTGTCAGTTTGAAATGTTGCTGGTAGTAACATCTTAACTTGTTCCAGCTGTTGGCAAAGCAATCCCTTGTCAAGTCCCCTGGTCTGAAGGAGAATTATGTGTTTAATGCAAATATGATGGCAAAGAGATTTAATTAACTTGGTTCAGAAGGTTGCACGAACATGCTTTTAGTCCAGCTTAAATTCTGCGTTATGTTCATTCTGAACCGGTCTAAGGGAGCCAAATCGGATGATTCTAAAGTGGAAATAAGGTGGTCTGTTAGAGACAGCTGAAGTAATTTAATTAAATAGGCTTTTAAAAAAAAAAAGAAACAAACCTGTTATCGTTTGTTGTAGATGAAATCTGAGCTGTTGAGGAATGCCAGGAAGGAATGAAGAGGTGATATGGAAGGAAAGTAGGCTAAGACCACCAGTAAGGGAAAGATGAGCTGCTTTTTGGTTTTTGCATGTGCTAAAAATCACTCGTGGGAGGGAGCTGTAGTTTCCCGTGAAAATCTGTAGAGGGCAGCATTGGACCGTGCTGTGTCCCGTCCGGGGTGGCTGCGTTCAGCCCTTGGCTGGTGTCCTGAAGCAGATAAAAATATCCCTTGGAAGAAGTGAACTATTAAAAAAGAGATTTTTTTTTATTTTTTTTTTTTTCACATGAGCTTGGGGAATTTTATACGAGTAATCAACAAAAATAATTCCAGGAGAGAAAGATGGAAGAAAAGGGCTGTGTAAACGTTACTGCTGGAGGCAGCTGTGACCACTTTGTGGGTATAGACAGCAAATTTGTGCTGTTGGCCTACCTGATTTCTCATCCTGTGGATGGCTTTTAGAGAAAAAGTGAGAACAATTAAAGCTTTAATTGAAATGAATTGGACAAGTATTTGCATGGAGGAGAAAGAAAAAGATACTGAACATGTTAACACACTGAAAGATTTCCAGTATGTTATGTCCTTTCAGGTATGCTCTTGCTGTTGTCTTAGAGGTTTCCTTTTAAGTGGGGAAAAAAGTAGTAGTTTATTTGCCTAAACCTCTCTAAAGTTACCACCAAAAGTGAGTTTTAGATGTATATGATAAGAATAAGCAGTGATTTTTATAGAAAGCTCTTTACATGTATTGCATACATTTCTTCTAGCAGGTTCAAAATATTCTGGGTTTGAATTCTAATTTTAGTCTGGTACACTTGAGATAAAGATAAGCTTGGATGCAGAAAATTGCTTACTTTCATTTCTGCCTTTTCTAAGAACTATGAAAAAAAAAACAATCCTTCCTCTTGGATTTATGTACTTGGAACTCTGTGGTGGCACACCTGAAAGCTGTCATTTAACATAAAGACTGCAACTAAGTTACTGTGAGTAAAGGAATTGTAATTTAGTGTTTACCTACATTGGGATGAGATGGGTACATTGGGATGAGAGATGGCTGTGAAGCACCAAGCATTTACTGGGGCTCAAACTCTGAAGACTAAGACAGGCTCTGGGAAGAGCCGCCTTCCTCAACTCACTGTGGAGCTGGTAACTGATTGCAGGTCAGTATGAACAACTGGCAACAACCTGGTGCTGTCTTTCTGGCTGCTTGGTGGCCTGCATGGTCTAACAGGGTAATCTCCCTTGGAGGTGTTGGCCAAATCTGAAATGAGCACGGTGCAAGTTGTCCTTTTGCGCTGAGCAAGCTTCCCAGCTTTTCGTGTATGAACTGCAGTAGCATGACAGTTTTCAGAAAACACTGCTTTTATATTGTATGCAATGTTTTGAAAAATAGAGGGATATGTGCTCCAGACTTGTTGGTAGCTAACCTTTTCTCAAGACCTTGTGTTTGCTCTTATTTATTGCACTTCAATAAATTCTGTTCAAAGGTGTGTTTATGAAAATACTATCACTGAAAAAGTGTGTTTCATTCATAGAATCATAGAATGGGTTGGGTTGGAAGGGACCTTTAAAGGTCATCTAGTCCATCCCCCTCTGCAAGGAGCAGGGACATCTTCAACCAGATCAGGTTGCTCAGAGCCTCGTCCAACCTGGCCTTGAATGTTTCCAGGGATGGGGCATCCACCACCTCTCTGGGCAACCTGTTCCAGTGCTCCACCACCCTCACTGTGAAAAAAAATTTCCGTATTTTGTTGAACTTTCTACTTAAGGGTTGAAGTTTGACTAAACTTTTTCAGGGTGTAAATCTATGCCAAGATCAGAGCATTTTATTGGTAACTCTCAAAAAAACATGGTAAACATTTTCTTTGAAATTATACACATTTTTCACTATTTAATAGTTTAGTAAACAAGCAGAGTAATACAAATTCCATCTTGGAAAAAAACTTTGATACTGTGAAATACTGGTGCATAGTTGAGGCAAGCAGTGAAAAGAAAGATTTTTAAATTTAGGATTTATCTGGATTAGTGTGTAATGTTTGCAGTGACAGGTGTTTCCTTTATGCTTTGCCCAAATGTCTGGAAAGTAGTTTGTCATTAAGTGCTACATTCAGTGTGTATCTCAATTTCAGTATAACTGGAGGGTCTAAGGCTTTGTTAGGCCCTTGTTTTCACATCTGACCTCAGCCAGCTGGAGTCTATTGTTTTAAGCGTAATGTAACAGCTGACATAACATAACGGATATCAAGCTGAAAAGCTGAAACAGTGCAGTGAACTGATGCAAAGAGAGGAGAAAGGGAGAAGTTGGGAGGGAGGGAGGGACGGGGCAAACTAGCTTCATGATTTAAAGTGGAAGCTTGCTGGCTTGTTCTCCCGAGGGGAATTAGCTAGAAAATAATGGGATGAGTCTGTTGAAGTTCTATTTGCAATTGATTACATATGATAGACTACTGAGACAGGTTTGAGTTTGCCAGCTGTCGTTTGCTGGTGGTTCTTCAATGGCGTTAAGTGGCCCATGGTAGGCAATGCTGGAATAAACTCTGCAGGTGTGCTGCAATTGTAGTGCAGAAAAGCAGTGAGCACCCGTGTATTAGAAGTGAGGAGGTTTCAGGAGTTAGTAGAGACAAAATAACTGAAATGGAATGCATTAAGAATTTCATTTAGTGATGTTGGATTAAGTGGGTTCAATTACCTGCCTAAAAAATAAAAGCAATTGGACTTCTTGGTGGCTTTCTTTTTCTTGGCAGCTTCTAAAATAAGCTTCTATGAGGTCATTTTCTAAAAATGTCATTATTTAATTTCTTGACTTCTGCTTTTGATGGTAGGAAAGCGCATCTCAGCATTGAGTGCTAACTGCTCCTGGAAGGGGATTAAGTAGATGAACATCCTGTTAGAAACTTGCAACGCCATGAAAAATGTGACAAATACCTGAATTTGTGAAACAAGAGGGTATAGAGATCACCCTGTTACTCCTTCATATGTGTCTATATGTATGCTTC
This sequence comes from Tetrax tetrax, assembly GCA_009806455.1. NCBI lineage: Eukaryota > Metazoa > Chordata > Aves > Otidiformes > Otididae > Tetrax > Tetrax tetrax. Next base: position 693,871 of record WHYT01017616.1, read on the forward strand.
TTTACATATATATTTCTATATATGGAATGTTATTTTTAGCAATGATTAGAAAAAAATACTTCTAGCTGGATTTAATTTGTAATAAGTAGAGCCTCTGGCAACTCCACCCTGCTGAGAGTTTATTCCATGGTTTCAGGAGGGACAAAAAAAAGTCAAGACTGTATGCTGGGTTTTTTTTATATAGATGGGGATAGGCGACCAAATTAGGTTCTACATTTATAAGTGATGTTTTTATGGCATGAGACTTGCAATTATGCAGTCTGTTTAACTTTGTGCATATGAGTAGTCATCATGACTTCAGCAGAGCTTCCTGTATGCATAAATATTAACAGGATCAGGGTGTAATAGGAAAGGTTTCTTGAACAGTGTCTGCTTTTACTTAGGGATAACCTAGGAAGCGTGAGAGTTCAGTTTATGTAACTATAGGTTGTATTTATCTTCAATCTGATGTTTTAAATTTATTTTTATCTAATTTACTTTTGGTAGTATAAAAAATGTCAGCATAGCTGAAGTGTCAGTTCTGTTAGACCTGTCTTGCATGAAGAGTTTCTAGGATTGTTCACGTTCCAATATGGGGCCCAGTCCTATTTTATCTCAGTAATCAGAAAGGTCTTGTGGAAGAGTTTGAGTTGTTGATTCAGTGGCTAGTAATACATAGCATGGGCATTTACACTTTATCTCAGCTTATAAAATAAATTAATTTTCTGTATAGCATAGAACTTGCTGTTTGTACTGTGCTGCTGGAGAAGTCTTGATAGCTCAGAAAGCTGCTACATACTGCATTTTCTGTTCCGCGTTCCTGGCGTGTCCTGTGTCTTGGCTGCGAACGAGGATGGGTGCCTGCGTGCCCTGGTAGCACTGTGCAATGAACTGATTTCTGCAGGTTTCTCCGAGTTGCCTCTAGGGACCAAACATCAAGACAGGTGTCCTAAAACTGCCGTGCTGCCCAGCTGTGCCATTGATTTCAGGGATCTGTACATTAGTATATTGTTTACATCAGGTATTTCCACTTAACCCATCGAACATTAGCATATTTTTAAGATGATGAAGAGCCAAGAATTGTTATTAGCTCTTGGAAACTGCAAGACTTTGAAGAACTAAAACAATAACCAAAATGCCTGTTTCCACACCTGGTCAATGAAAGCAAGCTATGTACTGCCATACTTTGATGGTTTCCCTTGTGCTAATGGCACTGAGGCTGACCCCTTTCGTCCTCCAGCACGCTGTTAACATCCTTATTAAGGTACCTTTCAGAAACACTCCTTTTCATTGTTGTTTCTGTCAGCTTGACAGGATGTGGTTACACGTGGAATGGGTGCAAAAGGAGTTTATTTACTTGTCCTTTATCCCTCTGCAGTTGGTTCCCAGATCAAGGTGAGAAAGGACCTCTGCTGTAGAGGTAATCTGACTATTCCACGGTTCCCTGCAGCAGGGCAGGTACAATGTATTTAGATGCTGCTTTGGCCGCAACGTTGCAAAACAATTTTAAATCAGAATACATGTGTACGTTGACTGACCTCCACCTGGCCTACTGGCAGGGAGCTTGACAGCTACCTTCTAGGAGCTGCTCCAATTCATTGATTTAGTGTATGAAACTCAGAACGAGTTAGACTAAGTGGCCAGGGCAGGGGAAGAGGGAGGAGAGAAAATTAAATATTTACTAATCTTACATCTGTAATACCTTACAAACACGCATGTACTTAACCTCGCAGCATTCTTGGGAGGTGAACGTTAGCAGTTTTATGTGTAAAACCAGGTGACCCATAGCTTTTCCACCCTAACTTGGCTTTGTGAGATAAATTAATCAGAGAACCTGGACTGCACTTTCAGGAATAGGTTTCAGCCTGCGTAAACTGGCACTGCCACCTGAAGAAATGGTCCTGTTGCTCCATTGCTTGTGCCAACACAAACAAGCATTTGTGCAGCTATGTTATAAACTGCCTTGGAGAACCCAGATGGGTTCAAACTAAGCTTTTTTTTTTTTTTTTTTTTTTTTTTTTCCCCCCCAGATGAAGTTGCTGCTTTTGGCAGCGGTGCTGGCTTAAAGTGTTTGTAGAACTGTAGAGTAAGATTTGTTAGCTTTTGGTAGTTAAAAGTGTGATGGAAACTTTATCTGCAACACAGTTCACAGGCAGACTTGTGTGCTATCCTACTGAGAAAAAATATGATTATTGTTGTTTACATTACAGCCCATTCAAAGGGCCCTGCAACACCTAGTAGAGCATTCTAAAAGATAGTCCTACCCTCATAGACCTTGCAGCCTAAACAGAAGACGTGGTGAAAAGCTGAGCGGAAGAAGTGTGAGTGGCCTCTTGCTCAGGCAGGCGCTGAAGCAGAGAAGGAACAACTTACAGAAGTCTCAGCTTTGGCCTGCTCCACGTCTTCAGGTTCAGTGATGGGCCTCAGCAATCATAACACTGAGAAAAGAAAGATATTTAACTTCTTGTCTCTTCTTAATGTAGAACTTTGAAAGCTTCTTTTAATATGAAAGCTGAGATTTTGGCCCTTATTTTACATACTTATCTCTGTTTGTGCCTCTCTTGTATCGATTTGAGTGAATAATGAATTAAGTACTGTTTTATGTTTACTTTGCATCTGGTTTGCTGCAGGACAGCAGGATATCAGCCTGACAGCTGATTGAGACCAACTTGACTGAAATTAATTTTATCCTATAGGTCTAGGCATGCCTACTGTAATCCAAAGCCAGTTATTGAACTCAAATTGGCAGCTAGGCTGTCTCTACAAACAAAAGCTTTTTGTTCAAACTCTGCTAGAAGAGACAGGGTGTAGAAAGGGTTGCAGAAGCTTGTCTCTCTGGAAAACCTTAAGGAGCAGTCATCTGCTACCTCTTCACTGCTGCTTCTCAACAGGATTTTACTTTGCCTGGAATTGGATTGTACTGCATTCGCTTTCAGAGCCTGTTGCAGTGCCTAGCTGCCCCAGAAAGCTTTGTTTACCACCAACGATGGTTAAAACTAATTTGGTTAGATTGAAGAGGGCTAAGAGCACTTCCACAACTGGTTACTGCTGCTGAGCTTTGTGGGTGGTAATCTCCAAGATGAGAGAGGTGCTGTAATGAGGAGTTGGGTGTGGTAATATCTTCAGTCTCTTACTGTCTTTGAAGTGATCGTGAGCACGTGGCTGCACGCGTCAGTATAGCCTAGTCCCATACAGTATAATTGTACTATTATGTCATCGTTATTATTAATACAGTAACAGTCACATTTGGGTTTGAATTACAGCAATTATTTTGATAAAAAGAAAAAAAAACCACAACCAAGCCCCAACTGCCACGTATCTCTGCACAGAATACCAGTACTAAATGTGTGTGTAGACTGGTCCCAAGATAGCAACTTACCGTATAGACTCCTAGCACGTACGCATGTCTGTGTATATATATACATATATAAAACATTTTAACAACTGCTTGGATATGAGTGGGAATTTTCAGACATAATGATATGTCTTTTCATACCTGCGTGTTAGGATCCAGCTCATTAGTAAAACAGTTACAATATTTAACCACTATGAGGTATGCACCTCTTCAAAGCAAACAGAGTTAAAAAGGACGCAGAGAAAAAATTCATAGAATGGTTAGAGTTGGAAGGGACCTTCAAAGGTCATCTAGTCCAACCCCCCTGCAAGGAGCAGGGACATCCCTGACTAGATCAGGTTGCTCAGAGCCTCATCCAGCCTGGCCTTGAACGTTTCCAGGGATCCACCACCTCTCTGGGCAACCTGTTCCAGTGCTCTACAACTTGCATTGTGAAAATTTTTTTCCTAATATCCCATCTAAATCTACCTCCCTCTATTTTAAAACCATTACCTCTAGTCCTGTCACAACAGGCCCTACTGAACAGCGTCTCCCCATCTTTCCTGTAGGCCCCCTTGAGGTACTGGAAGACCACTACAAAGTCTCCCCGGAGCCTCCTCTTCTGCAGGCTGAACAGCCCCAACTCTCTCAGCCTGTCCTCACAGCAGAGGTGCTCCAGCCTTCTGATCATCTTCGTGGCCCTCCTCTGGACCCTCTCCAACTGGTCCATGTCCTTCTTATGTTGGGGGCTTCAGAACTGGACACAGTACTCCAGGTACTCTACTCTCACCAGGGCAGAGTAGAGGGGGAAAATCACCTCCCTCGACCTGCTGGCCACGCTCCTCTTGATGCAGCCCAGGATGCGGTTGGCCTTCTGAGCCGCAAGGGCACATTGCCAGCTCATGTTGAGCCTCTCGTCCGCCATCACTCCCAAGTCCTTCTCCTTAGGGCTGCTCTTGATCCATTCTCTGCCCAGTCCTCCCATTCCTCCCTTAGTCCCAGTACTGAGCAGGAAGCTTAGTGAGTTGCTATCTCATCTGCAAGGAAAAAAAATTAGGGCCAGTATACTGACTGTATTGAAGTCAAACTTTTCACTGGTATGTGCTTACAAATACATATGTGTTATGGTGGGTAATGTGGAGAGAATAGATCTGGGATCTTGCAGACTTTGAAAGTAGAACAAGGCTTGCAGCAATAATCAAAATGAATAACTGTAAACAAAGCCCTATTTTTATATTTAGATAATAAAACTAGGAAACTCCATGCTAAAATATTGGGAAATTGCTTTGAAGTAGTATAGCAATAACATGAAATTCCCTTTTCTTTTCTTAATTGCTTGTGTCAGGTTAATGGCCAATGAGAGTCAGAGGTGAGAAGCTCAGCCATGTGTTGAGTCGCACAAAAATGCCCACTGTCACCATTCTGTCAGACAACAAATCCCAAAACAAACAGGCAGCCTGTCAATCTTTATCTTCTCGAGGTCAACAAACCGTAGTTCTGTAATGATAGTGAAGCCATTAAGAGAAAGCTGTTCCAGGAGTTCATCCCACTTTCAGAAGACATCTGAACTCTGGTTTCTAAGTGTTCAGACAGAAGAGACTGTGAGCTAGTACATCCCAGGCCTTTCGTAGCTTATGTACAGGGATGTTTTTGTCTTTAAAACCAAATAATATCTTTGTAGATATGTAATGAGTTCTGTGATCTGTATCTAAATTGCTGTTTTCTTCTGATTTCGTGTCTGCAATTAGCTTTCATTTGGAAAGAAGAGAGTAGTGCTTTTAAATACATAGGTAAGGCTTTTTGATCCTTTTCTCACTGCGGTGTTGCATTCTGCCAGGGAGAGGAAATCAATGCCAATTCAGACAAATATCCTCTGACACTTGAAATCTCCAGGAAGCAGTCAGGTGACAGGGGCCTAGGTTTTAATACCTTTTTAATATAAGAACTCCCCAGCACTATGGGTCCCACAGATGTGTAGATCACTGCTGTTTGCATCTGTTAGGGTAATCATCTGGAAAATAGCAGATGAGATAGGGGAGATTCTGCTGGTGTGCCTCTGAGTACAGAATGGCATCATTAGTAGTCTTAATATTTGATGACTGTTTGTTCTGGAAAGAACAAGGAGACAAGCAGGAGAAACATTTTTCTGATGACTGTTACCTCACTCTGTTCCTTGAAACAAGTGCCTCTTTATCCTTTCTTTTAAATTTGATGTGGTATTGACAAAATTGCTAATATGTATTTTTTTTTTCCCATTGATATTTAAAGGAGATGTTGAGCTAGAACTTTTTCACTTATAAGGACAAATTGCTTTAGAGAGTTGGAGCAAAATGATGGAGACTGTCAGTGAAACCTTTTGTGCGAAGGTGTAAGAGGTGATGGGAAAAAATGCTAAGTGGCTTGGATGAAGGATAAAGAACATGATCAGATACTTGTTGTAATTTCTGGTTTCCTGTTGGCTCGGAACAGGAACTTCTTGAATATTGCAATTCATTAATGAATTGCAGATGTCACTCATCATGGAACTATATCTTCTGTCATTCCTTCCCTAGCTTAAACTTAAAAATCATTACAGACTGAAGCAGTCTACAAGGCATGGAGAACTCAAATACACAGAAAGCCAATGTCGATTAAAATTTGAGGGGTCTTTTGCCCTTTTACAGTTGTAGGTGACTTGCATTGCCTTTCTGAATGCCTTTAGGCTTTCATGCACAGCATCACTTTGCCTGCCATCTACAATGGGACGGGGATGTGACAGAAATCATTATAGTGTGCCTTTGGCATGGTGGTAGGGAGTATACTTTTGTTCTTTTCTGGCTTCCTTGATCTGTGCTGCCCACAACCTACAGCATTCTGTGGCTGAAGGCCAGTGCAGAAACATTTATTGGGTCCAGAGCTGTGTGTAGATATCGTTGATTAAGAGTTGGAACAAACTCTGCACGGAAAAGGCAGCTAATGAAGCGTGTTAGCTTTTTTGAATTAAAATATCTTCTAATCACTTTAATATAAATATTAATCCTGGCCTCTATCCCAAGAGGCTTTGGGACCAAAAAGAATTGTGAACATTTTAAAACAAAAATGAAAATTGAACTAGTATGGGACATTCTTTAAAACTGCTACTGTTTTTCTTGTTTATTCTTAGTCTTGGATGTAAGGCTGGAAACAAACAGAAAAAAATCTTGGAATAGATTTTTCTTTCTCTTTTCATTTTGTTTTGTTTCCCAGTAAGATAGCTTTCATGTGCCGTGGGACCAGGAGGAAAAACAATGGCATCTGACTGACCAGCATAGCGGAAGTGATATACAGAACAAAGAAGGCTTTTCATTTGTAATCTCTTAGTTTTTTATTCATCTCAATTCATAACACAGGAAATCAATAATTTTCAGTTGCTTTACCAAATAGCGTTAGGTCAAAATCAAGCAGTCCTTTTAACAAATGAGCTTACTGTAATGTTCCCAGCCGTAAGGCTAAAGTTTCAAAGCAGTGTGCTTTTTACTTTGATTTATTTATTGTTGGTAGCTTGTCAGGCCTTTGTTTGAATTAGGAGCCATTGTGGGCAGCCAGAAATTGAACTTTATGTAATATAATCTATCTGTCACTTAGTATCAGTTCCCTAACAATGATGCTAACACATTCAGACTTTAGCATCTGGACCTCACACTTGAGTTTTCAGCCACTAGATAGGGTCTAATGTTTCAGTGCTTCCATGTAGTTCCTTCCCAGCTATTTCCCATCTGTGTATGACTGTCCCATTTCCCTAGGGGTCAGTCACCAGTGCTGCCAATGTCACCAGACAGGCCTTTTCCCAAGAGAATTTTTTTTTTTTTTAAACTGTATCACTTGTTAAACTGTACTAGACTGTTAGATTCATTACCTTCACCTCAAAAGCCAGAAAATTCATAATAAAGCAGAAAGTTGCAGGATTATGCTTGAGGATGTCTCTGAGAAGAATATATAGCTCATTATTTCATGGGACAATTCTAAAATTGTAGTTCTTCAATCTCCTTTAACGTTTTACAAAATGAAAGCTAATATTTCCATGGAACGTTAAGGTGTGATTGTGGTAAAGACTAAGTTCAAGAGTTAGAATTTATAGGTGGGTTCTCAACCTCCCTGACAAAGTCACTTCTTGAAAGAAAAATCTGTAATAGTAAATGTACTAAACACGATTGGAATTTGCGACCTGCCTTCCGCCTCCTCTAATACCTTTATGGCTGTCAGGCTTTTCTGGGAATGCTTTCCTAGCTGGCGAACACCTTGTAGGAACGCAGACAAGCCTGATCCTTGAGCAAGAGAAAAATTCACAAATCTTCACCTGTGAGTTTCCACCTTCTTCCTGTGAGTTTTCAAGAATGTGCTGCTGTGATTGCTGCTGCTATTTCATATGCTACTTGGCATACCTGGGAGCTGTAAATGAGGGCCCCTTTGTGGGGTGGGCCCAAACGTGATACAGAGAAGAATCGAAGTAGTATTAAAGAATAAAAGCAGTAAGTGGGCTGGGCTGAAGGTCACTCTTCCCTAAATCTGTGCTCTGTTTTCTAGGTAGGAAAGTACCTGTTAGCACTAATGACAGAGATCTGAATCATCAAATAAACAGAGTATTTTTTCTTATGTGCTGTCCCTCTGTTTTCTTCCGCAAATTGGCATTTTATGTTAGGCATTAGTTCACAGGTGGAAAGCATGACTAGAGGCAGCAAGGGGGAAGCTCAGCCTGGAGTAGTACCTCGCCTGTCTCTTGAGCCAAGTAGCAGCAAGGGGATGGAACTTCCCTCAAAACATCTGGCTGGGCTGAGCTGGGCCAGTGCATCCATCCCCAAGGGAAGTAACTGACTCCCGGGGTAGGGCCAGATCAAAAAGAAGGTGCAGGGAAACGGAAACAGGGGTGAAAAGGGATGCCAAAATGTTTAAAATATAGCTGCTGCATCTGTCCAGTGGTCTCGCTCCTGTTTGTGGAATAAATTTTATGAAAGATGCAGTTGTTTATGTTAGCCTGTGATATGTAAGTCTAGACCAACCGGCATGTTTTAAGAGGCTGGGAAAGAAAAGAAAGACCAAACTATTTTCCTTGCACTTTCTGCTTTAAGGTAATTTAGTCTAAAAATCTTTTGAAGTAAAATAAACATTGTATTTTAAGTAGCTGAAGGCATTTACTATGTTTGCAAAGGCCTATGCACTTTACAGTCTGGTTTGAAGAGATTTGTTTTTGTCTAGAAGAAACACGAGGTTGCTTTTGACTCCTGGATTGCCAGGAGTCCTCTTCTGTGTGAAGTGGAACTGTACAAAACATCATTTTAATATGAGTGCAAAGGAGAGATGCTGCTAGTGGGGTGATCTGGAAACGTTAAAATCTTTGTTTCAGTAGCTGCTTTCAAGAACGATGGGTTGTATTTTTTTTGGTGTCCTTCCCCGTAGTGCTGCTGTTGGGGTTGGCGCTAACAGCGGCCTTGATGTAGGTGCTGTTGAGGGAGGCTGCCCGCAGGGGCCTAGGCCGGTAACTACTGCTGGGGGTCGGGAACTGTCCCGGAAAGACTCCCATGTTTGTCACCACCAGAAATTTGGAGCACCTTTCCAAGTTCTGAAATGTTCAGTGGTCCTGCACTGGGAAATCTGTGGTCATCTGGTGTAATTAATTCAGCTAGCAGGAACAGATTTATTATTAGCGATGGAAACACTGTGAAACACGACAAACCTTGAAGTCAGATGAAAAGTGGCATTTTCAGTGCATTTTGCTTTGATCTTCCCTGCCAGCTGCACTGTGGATCAATATGGACCAGACCCGAAAATACCTTTGTAAGCTGAAAATGTCAGTGCCTGCAGTGCTGTTGTTAAGCTTTATTAGACACACAGGTTTCACTTCTAATTTAAAGTGGTGAGCCACAGATGCTTATCCCTTCTTCACACAGGGGTGGGACTTTACCAACCTACCTGTTTATATTTTTCAGTGCACTTTAAATCAAGTTGTGGAGCTTCGGGGTTCAGAGAAGGATCACTGCTAACTGATTCAGAGTACCATTACTGCCAGTTCAGAATAAAGAAATATAGTTACAACTTTCTACACAATAAGTGTGTAAAAAGTTTCCTATGACCTAGTGACTTGCTGTAAATGTTAATGTCCTTCAATTTAAGTACATGTGCACAGAACACTCTGTGTATCTATGAATGTCCTTTGTAAAAGCACATATTCTGCAGCCGTTTGTGTTAGTGTACCCGCCAGTTTGGAAAGAACAGTGAAGAGCATTGAAGAGTGAGAACATTCAGTGTAGAAAGATATATTTATTCTAAGCAATATGTCAGAATCCATGACCATTATCAAATAAAAAACTTTGGCAATTGTATTGTGGGTTATGAAATCAGGTCAAAAAATACCTTAAAGTGTGAGAATGTGATTCTAGTAAACAGATAAACACATCAGATTAACAAACAAGCAAAACCTCTCCCAAAAGATTTGACCTTGAGAAAACAAACCACACAGAATTCAGTGAAATCTACTCCGATGTGAAATGCTTAATTTCCTGCTTATCAAAATACTAAAGTAAAATTCCTAAATTTGTTCAAATAGCTCTTGCAATAGCAACAGCCAGGCATGAATTTCTTTACTGTCTTCTGAAATATTTATAAGAAAAACTACTTAAATCCTGGTTTTGCCACTAAATCTTTTGAAAAGAGAAAAAAAAAAACCCACAAGGAAAGGTTTGTGTACATGACAGAATTTTGCTTGCTTATGTTGTTGGAGCTTGATTTTGCTCTTTGAATGTAAGATTATGTTTAAAAGCTACATTCTTCTGGCATCTGCCCAGGTTATGTTCTTCAGAACTCTTCAGTATGGGCTAAAATAAGCAGTAGTAGTAGTAGTTAAACAAATATGGCACAGTCAAAGCAAGTGCTTTGATCAAGTATGGTTGACAAATGTGCTGTTATGGAAGGCTTTAAATAATAGGGTTTATTTCTATCTTGCTGTAGTGCATGGCATGAGATGAATCAGAACAGGTGGATTCTAAAAGTTACATATCTGGTTTAGAAACTGATATGATTAATCAAGAATTATAGTGGTGCAATGTGCATGACTTTTAGTAAGTGCATTTTAAAAACACATTTGGCAATAAATACATCATTTAGTTGCATAACCAAGCCATTAATTTAAGGAAAAGGTTAGGAGAAATGATGATGTCGTCTAACCTCTTGTTTGTATATTAAACCTAGCTACTTATGCCTGTTTGGATAAAGATTTCAGCTTTTCATGGTGTTTATACTGTCTTGAGCACCAGCACATTGCAGCCTTCTGGAGGGAAATTAACGTTAAAGACTGGAGCTACAAAAGCCTTATACTGCGGGTTGTTCTCTTTCTTAGTATTTGTGAGATACTGTCATATTGCTTGCCACCTCTTTTACACTTTTAAGATCTGCAGTGATTATGATTCAAAACAATATCCCTTTTTGACAGAGAAAGACGTCACTGCTGATTTTAAGCAGGGAGAAGCCTTTGCCATCATATAAATATGTTAAGGAGCTTTCTTGTGCCAAACTTTTAAAATTATGTTCTGCTAGCTACACACCACTTAATAAATTGGCACAAAAAGTGACAAACTAGTAGTAGCAGCTTTTTCAATATATGTTGCACCACAAAACAATGCTTAAAAATTAAGAATCTCTCTCCCTGACTCTTCAGGTGTTCAAAATCTGAGCTGCATAAATGATGAGAAGGAACTGTGAGATGCTGCGTTGCACTGTGGTGGTTCTGTCTGAAAAATTTGAGCCAGCATCTCTGAGGTGATTTCTACTGAATTTGGTATCAACGGATGCAAAAATTCACGTGCCTGTCCCTCTGGGTGTGAGTTGTTCCCATAAGAGGTGGGAGACAGTCATCTGCAGTGGCTGCTTTGCTGCTGGAGTTGTTCACAGTCTGAATCATTGGTTTAAACTTTTGTTGATCTCAGATTAACTTAATACAATAGAATGAGAATTTTATGGCCTGCTGAAGAGCTGGCATGCACTCACGTCTTTTATCCCTGCTGTTGGATCTGGCAGAAAGTCAATGCCTTTACCTCACTGTGGTACAGCAAAGCTCTTTTTTTTTGGTTTGTGCAAGTTTTGGGTTTTTTTGTACTCCACAGCTTTCAGGAACCTGAGTGCTGCTTTTGCTTGAGGCTCGAATATGAACACATGCCATCTAACCTGAGGCTGAGATGTCAAAGTTAGAGTCTCAGCATGTTTCTGAATGTGCCCCTCTCCTGCGCGGATTTGTGGATAGAGCCATGGGTTTTCCAGCTAAGAGCAGGAAAGAGAGGTGGGATGAATCCAAGCCTAATTGCATTTCTGAACTGAAATACAAGCTTGTAACATCTCTAAAAGGCAAGGGTGAATCTTCGTGATGTAGGTGAAGAAGTGTCAATTGACAGATGTCCTGTCACCACCATCTCTAGCACAGTTTATGCTTAAAGAATCCAGCTTTATTTACAGGTGTGCAAATTTTGCTCCTAGTCCTTACATCACTTTGGAAAATATGATAGGGGTTACTAAGCCACTGAAACACTTGTGAAGACTTTGTCTCGGGTTATAATGCATATTGATAGCTGTTGTGTAGCTGTATCAACCAAAATTGTTGAGCTTTGTGATGCACCCCCTTATTTCAGGGTCCTATATGTCCTCAGGAGAGCTAATAAGCTTACTTGTTTTTCTGATTTAAACAAAGTTCTTATGCTTTCAAAGCATGGAGAAGCAAACAAGTTTGATACCTCATTCTCTTTTGTTGGATGCTGTTGTATTTTGTTAAACATACACAGTTCTGCACTGCTGTTGCTGTACAATGTTTGTGTTGTACACTTTGAAAGACTGGTAGGGACGGTTGTGATATAATGTCCAAATACCATTTCATCTTGTGCTTTTTCTAGCAAAATTGCTTTGCAAATAGAACAAAAAAATCATCCCTTTACTTCTGTGTAATATAAGTGCCCTGATAATGTCTGGAAAGACTAGCATTATTTGGAGTTTAAGTGAACTCCCTCCAAAATGGGAAGCCAACTCCATGGTCTTGTTGCAGCAGTGTTGTACTCGGTTATTCACTGAAAGCCTTTTTAAGCATGATGCAGACTGACTGCTCTCATTTCTTTACTGCTTTACATTCTATCAGAGTTTAAGTGATCTTTAGATTCAAGCATCCGTAATCCTTTGCTGTGGCGGGGCTGTAAGGGTAAGTACCTGAATGTAATGAACAAACTCACCATGAAGTGGAAATTGCCATGTAGATAAGGTCTAGGGAAGTTGGGTTAAAATGAAGAAAGCAGCAAGATGTAATCTCCCAGGAGATCTGAAAGGAAATCTGATTGCACTGCATGATTGAGAGAGGAAACACTGATTTTCTCTGATGTAGTTTATCCAGCTTTTACTTCCCCTACCCTTGTCACCATACAATTATTGCAGTCTATAACTGCAGCCCTGGGAAAAAAAAAATATATATGAATTTTCTTTGTTGATAATGCCCCATAGGTAAGCCCATGTGTGCCTAGAATTTCTTCATTACAGCCCTGTCACTCTGCACAAGCCACAGATGGCTGTTAAATTGATTGGCCAAACCTGTGAAATGTTCCGCTCACAGGGCCTGGCTCTAGAGGCTGTCTCTGCTTCTTGCTATGGAAGTTTTCCTCACTTGTAATTTTAAATAGGAAAAATGTCCAGCCCTGTTCTTCAGTACAGTGCAAAGGAACGTGTTGGTGGAGATCTTGCAGGCAGCCTGAGGTTTTGGGTTTTTTTCCCCTCAGCTCACTTTGGAGGACCAGCAATGGGTACCCCCTCACCTATAATTCCTTTGCTGTCCCAAGACTCCTTGCTTAACCTTTTATCAACGGGTTAATGCCTGTCACCTTCACCCTTGTCTGAGGAGGAACACAAAAAAAAAAAACCCTCTGCAAAATGTGTCCAGTGATGCTGACTGACAGGATTGCTGTAAAACGAAAGTGAGGAGGAGCCTGGCTGCTTTCTCTGTGCTGCTCCAGGCTGAGCATGCCCTTATTGTTATTTCTGGATGTGCTGATTCAGCATTGCAATGGTGCACAATATATACAGAATATGAGTGGCTACATATGCCAGATTAAAAAGTAAACAGGTCAGAATGTGTCCTCTGATATGTATTTATAGCTCACTGACATCAGCAGGAGCTACATACATCTGAAGGCAAATTCAGCCTGTGTGATAAGTGGAAGAAAGCATGCCTTAAGCAAAAGGAGCAGAGGCTGCGTATCGTACATTTAAGCGAACATCACTTGTAGCTGTCTTAATATATACCCTGCTTACATTGTATATCTAACCCTAACGATTAGTGCCTGTTAGGTATAAATGTGGTGACAAGCTGTACCTTTCTGAAGTTGCTTAAAAGTTACAAATAGGCATGACTGAGTAGTTGAAGGACATTGAATTAAACATGCTTGAATTAATAGAGTAATGATTGGTGCTGCTCAGAGCTATAAAATAAACACTAGCTAGAGCGCTGTGCTATGTGGCAACCAGATCAAGCCATGGGGTTGCTGGAACTGACTGACTGAACTGACTCAACTTTGTTGTTGAGTGAGAGAGATAATCCTAAAAAAGCTCTCTATGTAGGCTCCCTGTGCAGTTAACGTTTTAAACCCCCCTTTGGCTTGTTGTTATGACTTCAAAGATACTCTAAAGCCTTCGTTAAATTGATCATTAACTCTGCAATGTTATAATTAGACATTTGAACTTGGCTGCATTCAAAAAGAAAATGCAAGAATGAAAATCCTAACCAGCGTTGTTTCTCTGCAGCTCATGAGCGTGGTCAGAGACGGATTAAAGTTCCACAGGAGTTAAAAAGCAATGGGAATTGAAGGCATTAACCAGCCTTGCAGGAAGGATAGGGAGCCATTAATCCACAAAGTTTTTCTTTGAAAGTATGGAGCAAGAATAATGTCAGGAACCTGAAATGGGTTACTGCTGGAGATTTAGGTTTAAGCTCATAAAACCATTTAGATGGGAATGTTGAAGCATGAGTCAGGGAAGCCTTACATTTCCAGCCCAGCAATCAAACACGTTATACTAAGCAGTCGTGTGCTGCCACTAACCTGTTGTGAGGCTGTAAAACCAGTGCAGGAAGCACCGTAAGACGGCTTTAAACAATAGCAACAAGCCCAAGTGGCAGCTGAGAAGATTGAGGGTTGGATGCTCTGGTTAAAGTTTGAGATCCGGGGCTGGGAGAAGCTCAGCCCTACATCTCCCACTTTCTTTCCTCAATCTCTCCTGATGGAGTACGAGTCGAGACAACAGCTGGTAGCTACTATACGCACGGCTGCATAGTGGATGGGAAAACCCATCTCCATAGTAACGAAGAAGGCATTGCATGTGCTGCTCCTGCTCGATCTGGGGAGTAACTGGCTGAAGACATCTGGTCAGTGTAGCCAATTCTCAGGGGAAATTAGCTCATTTCATCTGATAGTAACCACAGAAACTTTTGACTTAGCTTAATAGAATGATGCTGAACATGAGATAGAACGGACTGGTTCAGCAGTTTTGAAAGTCAAAGATTATCTAACTACTTTTAGATAAGTATTTTTTTAAGGAAGGCTACTGCCTGTGCTCATTCTCTCACTTTTCCCCGTGGTGATGTTTCTGTCTAACATGATGGTGATTCTTCAGCGTAGGGTGGGTTTTAGCAATCTAAAAGCAGTTTTCTCTTTGTAAATATTTATTTCTTTTGCTTACATAAGCACTTTTTATTATACAGTGAACCCTCTAAGCCTTTCATCTTAGTGGAGCTCAATATAGTGTAAGATACTGTCTGTGTTAAGATACTATGGCTTGTACTCTAGAAAGTTCACTCCCCACCCCCAAAATCTTGAGTCAATTAACTCTTAACTATTTTCAAAATAAATATTCTGAACAGCTCATATGGCTACAAATAAACCTCAGAGTAACTGGTGAATATGTGTAAAAGTCTTGAGCTATTTAACATCAATGAAACAAATTACAAAGCATATTTTTGTGTACAATACCGGAAAATTCCTAATTGATTTTTGCAGAACAAATTCTGAATACAATATGCAGAGACTACACTGAGGATATGGTGGTTGGGTATGCTTTTGTTTTTTTCAATGTACCGTAAAATTTATCAGCTCATACTGTCCTGTCTAACATTCAGAAATTTGGAGGAAATTGAAGAATGGAAACTTTTTTTTCCATTTGCACATGAGGACATCATAATATATTTTTCATATGCCAATAAATGAAAGTAGTGGACAGTAGCTTTTCGGTAAGTATAATACACGCAGAAAAGTGCCTTATAAAAGATCTGAAAGCGACATCCTAAATGTGTGGGGCACAAATAAAGCTTGATCTTCCACCACCCCCTACCCACTACTGACACCTAGTCCTGCTTATAAATATTTGAACTCAGTGGGTTGTTGTGACCATCATGAACTAGAAAATGAAAATGCATGGACAGGCAGAAGCCTGAGCCGTATGTCACCTATTATGGAAGACCAGGAGAGCTGTCAGACTTTGAGAAGCCCTACTCATGATTTCACCATGTGTGGTTGAACGAGAGAAGTGTGTTCAGCTCTGCTGGACAACAGCAATAAATGATGACATGGAGAATAAGAGCTGCTAGCTACCGTAGTTCTTAAGAAAGATCAGGGGAATCAGAGGTCTTAACAGAAATCTGAGAAATGCTTGTAACAAACAAAGGGGCCTGAGCTTCCTAAAACAACTCAAACAAGTGCAGCAGATGTTCGAGGGCCCCAGGTGGGTTCTATAGATGTTAATAAACCAGATGAGCTGAAATCAGTTAATGAAAGAAGTTTAATCAATCTGAGCTGATTCAAGAAGTGACTACATGATGAATCCATATTCCTTATTGAATGACGATTCATTGGTTTGCTTTCTCTGCAGAGCTCATGCTCTGATCAATCAAGAGTTACATCTCTCTGTGGACCATTGAACCTAGATGTCAGATGTTTTTCCCCCAAATGCTTCTCTTTCCTACCTGGAAACAGTCATCTAACAATGTGAAGCAGTATGCGGGTGGTGGTAGAGAGGACATGGAAGAAGTCTTCCCTGTTTCACTCTTAACTTCATAGTGAGCTTCATGGCAAGTAAACTGTTCTTGAAACTGAAAAATAAATCTGTTGGTTTCATGGTTTTAAAAAAAAATTCTTTCTGAAAGTGATTTGAATCTAGTAACTTTTTTTTTTGTTAAACATAGGTTATAGGAATCAATAGGAAAAATTCTATATTATAGAAAAATTATATGGAAAATCTTATGATTCTATGGGGCTTTGGGAGTCTTGAGGTGGATGATTGCCTTTTTTGTTTTGTTTTCATGAAGCTGAATGGCTTCAGTTGAAACTTGCAATAAGTCTTCTTAAAGCTGGAAGTTGATAAAAATTAGAGAATCTCGATGAGTGTGATTATTAATATGAAATATTTTCTCTTAGGGTATAGAGAGGTGTTCTGGTTTTGTTTAGTAAGGGGGGCCTAAGGAGGTAGCTTCTGTAGGAAACTGCTAGAAGTCGCTCCCCTTTGTTCAGTGGACTCGGCCAGGCCAAGGCCGAGCCAGTTGGTAGCAGAATGTCCCATAATAACCTCTCTGTGATAACATATTTAAGAAGGGGAAAAGCAGGGAAAAAAAAAGAGGAAGAAGATGTGAAGCAGCTGAGCGGGGGCAGAGAGGGGGAGGCGCTAGCCTTGTGGGCCTTGCAGGCCTCACCCTCTGGCCTCCCGCCGGGCAGCCGACTGGGCCCAACTCGGGCCTGGCCTGGCTGCAAGAAGTGGAGAGGAGATGAGAAGTGAATAAGATGTAAAAAGGATCCTGAGAGGCGTCTGCCAGCCTGTTGTGAGGAACGGCTGCAGGCGCCGAGGTCAGTGAAGAAGGAGGGGGAGGAGTAATGTGGCTCCTGGCCAAGATTCCCCTGCAGCCTGTGGTGACGACCATGGTGGAGCAGGTTGTCCCCCTGCAGCCCATGGAGGTCCACGGAGGGGCAGAGATTTGCCTGCAGCCCGTGGAGGAGCCCACGCCGCAGCAGGAGGAGGCCTGAGGGAGGCTGTGGCCCATGGAGGGCCCGCTGGGACAGCCGTTCTGGAGGGACTGCACTCCGTGGAAGAGATGACCCACGCCGGAGCAGTTTCACAAAGGACTGTGGCCCGTGGGAGGGACCCCACGAAGGAGCAGGGGAGGGATGCGAGGAGTTCCTCCCCCGACAATGAAGCAGCGGCATGAAACAATGCGTGATGAACTGACCGCGACCTCCATTCCCTTTCCCCCCCCTGTGCTGCTCGGGAGGGGAAGGTAGTAGAGATAATGTTAAGCCTGGGAAGAGGGAAGGGCGGGGGGAGGTTATCTTGTTCCCTGTCTCATTCTCCTGCTAGTTTTAGTAATAAATGAATAGTTTTTCTCCAAGTCGAGTCTGTTTTGCCCATGACGGTAACTTTAAGGATTTCTCCCCGTCTTTATCTCAAACCTCGAGCTGTTTTTCTTATATCATCTCCCCCTATTCTTTCGGAGGGTGGGGGGAGCGGGAGAGAGACTGCGTAGTCTGGTCCCGATTGGGGCTGAACTACGACAAGAGGGTATTTCTTTTGTTGGGCTCCTAGTTTTTGCAGCATTTTCAGGAAGTTTAAATCTCCTCTGACATGCCTGACCTTCTGATCTATCCAGATCAACCAGTAGATTCAGGAGTTTTGAGAGGGAAACTGGAGGCAGACAAGGTAATCACATGGACCCCTCTAGGGAGACCAGCTTAAAAATAGAAACTGCTCATAAACCTCTCTTTCAAGTGAGAACTGATAGTAAATTTTCTCTGCTGTTTATACCATTTCTCCAAGCTGAGAATACTTTATTGGATAATTCAAAGCAGTTGTTCTAGGCTGAGTATGATTTTTTTTTTTTTTTTTTTTTCCTCCCCTCAGCTTTAGCTGTCTAAAAGTTAGGTTAGCCTGGTATAAGCCAATCACATAAGCTTTCCCTCCATGGAAAAGGATAGGTACTCCTGAAAGCTCAGTTTATTACATCTTAAGGTGCCTAGGACACTTGAGATTAATTTCCCTTTCTATGTGCCCATTTCTCTCTATTAATTATCAAAAAAGCCATGCTTGTTTACTCTATTTAAGCACTTGGAGTTTTCATTCTTCATGAAGTCACTTTCTAGCCAGGCATTTAATAGTAACTTAGTTAATCAGTATTAATGCTACTGTTGTTTGTATAATTGTTTTGTAGTTACTAATGTGCTTGAAATACATCCCATGTGGTCACAGAGGTTCTTAACAGTTTAGTTGGTATTTGGAATATGGTAAAATTACATTTCTGATGCCTGGATACATGCTGGCTTTTGTTTGTCTTTTCTTTCAAGAAGCATAAATTGTTGATTATGTGGCTCAGTACTTTGATATATGTAGTGTAAGGCTGTAATCTTCCTTTTTCAACAGATAGCTTCAACTGTGCATCTTTGTTATGGATTGCAGCATCCCACTGACTTGGACTGGAACATTCAAGAATAAAGTGATATACAGTGGAAGGTGTCAGAAATCAGCTCTGTGTGATGTAGCGTGGGCAGCTTAGTGTTAATGCCCCAAGCCAAAGTCTAATCCTGTGATCCAGATGAAACAAAATGTCAGAAGTATTCTCCCTGCCAAAAATCTGAATAACTTCTTTTATCACTGAGTCCTATGATCGTGTTGGCTCACAGGCAGAGTTGCACAATGTATTGAGCAGCAGTACGAGGCACAACCTGAGCAAAAGAGGAGCTTCTCAGCTCTGTAAGAGGAATAAGTACTTCAGTGGGGTTCCTTTGAGCCTGAATTCTGACTGGCTTATCTTGGTATTTATTTTAACAGTAAAGCAAGTTGAAGGTTGAAAAAAAATGCTTTCCTTGCTTTAAAGAGTAGAAAGAACTACAGAACATGAAGTAAGGGTAAAAGGAACTCCTTGAATGTTGTTAAGGATTCCAAAAGTAGTCTTTAGTTACTGCCAAAACTAATGCGACTGGAATTTCCATGGAAAACATCAGTGCAGTAACCAGTTAGTATACAAATACCTCCAGTTTGCAATAGATTTTTCCCCACCCTCTCCTCAAGGCTCATTCACTCTGTTCTCCATGTTAAAAAAAAAAGTACCCATGTTTAACACGATGCTTAAGATTGCAACAGTCAAACATAACTTATAGCAATACTAGGAGTCATGTGGTGGTAACTGCTTGGTTTTGTGCTGAGAACTGATTGCTTGTTCTACAATCACCATTGTTTGCTATCTTTTTAAACATAAAAAAAAAATGAAATTCATTGAAGAGAATTCCCACTGCCTTCAAATAATTCACAAAGTGTTTAAAAAGAGGGCTTTCGTAGATTTTCCAGGATAATTTAGCACCCGAGATGAATACATTTCATGTCTTCATAGCATGAAATATTCATTATGATTACTCAAAAGGTGTGAAACCACAGATAGTATTACCAGAGAGTTTCTACCACTTTTTGAGTGCTGTTTAAATAGGCGCAATGTTTCTGGCTTTAACAGCGTGCCATTTGGGATGAGTAATGTGGTTCATGATAACAGAATCCTCTGATGTAACGTGCTGGGGCAGATTTCTAATGAGGAAAGCTTTATTGATGGACTTATTAAAACATGCGTTCATGTCATCACCTTTGGTATCCCAAGTGTAATAGCTTATAAATATTCAAATACACAGTTATGGGACACAGCTGTACCATGCTTTCATGTCTAGTAGGTTTCCTTTGGCCATCCAGCTGATGAGGAAATGCACATTGTACACAAAAGAGGTCCCTTATGTGCTGTTGTAGTGTAATGTAATTGTTACTAATTACACCCCAAACTGTACTAGCAATTGACACTTCTGTACAAAGTTAAATGTGCAGTGTGTTATGTGTTTGGGAAAGGGGAAACATGAGGTTGCTATTAAAGCCATTTTTAGCAGAACTGGAAATAGAACGTAGATCCAAGTGTGGCAGAGCCGCTTGTTTCGTCGACTGAGAAGGAACTCGCCAAATGGGTGAGCTTGGTTTTGCTGTCTTGCTCTCTTTGGTGGAGGAGGACAGGCCTCTGGCCCTGGTTTCCATGGTGTAGCCACCTTTACTGATGCTTTAAGAAAACTGGAAAACTATCCAAACTGAACTGCAGTGTAAGTAGCCTCTTCCTCCCATAAGGTCTATAAGGCTGGCCAAAACCTTTGACATTCGATCATTTCTAGGGGTCTTGGCCACTTGAGAGATTATTTATTTTGTAAGACCGTTAAAAAGGATGTAACCCAAATTCATTACCTGCACTATTCATATGTCAGTACTTGGTTGCTGTGCATCAGGACTGCCTTTCCCCCCCCTCCTTAGTCCTAGAAAAGAACTTATCCTGGTAATTATTTATTTTTACATACTGAGAAAATGTTGCTTTAAAAGAAAGTTTTACAGTGGAAAAAACATTATCACCTCTCAGTAATGACATGATGTGAAAAATGTCACATGTTTCAGTTGTTTGTCCCACAGAGTGATGGCTTGCGTATGAAGTTAGTAAATACGAAGGTTGAGTAGCTGTAAAGCAAGGAGTCGCCCTTCTTGAATGCAACCTCTCGCTTCATTTCTGTTAAGACAAGTGGTACAAATATCAGTTCTTACTAGTTTCTCCACTGCTACACATGTATCTTTTTGGGTGGGATGAAGATCTTTGGTTCCAGTCGGTAATCTTAGCTTTCCTGTTTGGCAGTAAGGCCTTTGGTGTACGGGCTAGGGTTACCTCTAACACAATGGGATCTGGAGAGGCGTAAGTAGGACAGGCATACTAAAACCGACTTTTTGAAACAGTGGGTATTGAGAACTGCAGAAGAGGTTAAAGGGAAGGCTAAAAAGTTGGGTGATCTTTTGACACTTAAAAAAACAAACCAGTTTTTAGAATTACTGACAGAATTTGTCTAGCTGTGGAGTAAGACTGCCATTTTCTTTATCACATAAGGTACTGGGAAATAATCTTTGGAAACTGGGAATTTCCAAAGATGTATTCTGTTTAATTCCTAATTTAAGCAACAGTAAATCTCAGATCAAGGAGAAAGCCCTAGAAAATTCAACTGTTCTCATGAATTACTTAGGAGTATAGTTTACGTAAAGAGCAGATGTGCCTCAAGCTTTAGAAAAATGAGCACAATAGTAACGCAATAATATGAAGTTCTGCTCCACTGCTACCAGTTGGATGTTCTGGTATTTCAAATGCATAATGGGTGCTTTGGTTGGCCTAATAACATATATTTTCAAGTAGACTCTAAATATGTCCTGCGTTGCCCAATGTTTCAGCACAGAAAAAGTTCATCTGTCTTTAAACCATGCTCCTTGTGTCCCTTTAAGTTGCAATTGTTTTTCCCTCTTCAAGTACCATGCCACACAGGGATTCTTCTGGTTGAGTGGCTTTTGCTTGCTGCATCAGCTGCCTGCTAGCTGATGTGCTGTTGCAGAACCTTTAGTTTGTTCTTGACATGGCGTAGGCATTGCTTTCATAAGGTCTCTCCTTTTCCAAAGAGTTTTGGAACACAGTGTTCCTGAATTCTGCCAAATATCAGTTTGTTTTGGTTTTTGTTGTTTTTTTTTTTTTTTTTTTTTTTTTTTTTTTTTTTGTTGAATTCATTCCATATAATGCCTATTAGTTTCCTGAGGTATTTGATGTCTTGGAGCTCAGAGCAGCTGCCACTGAGAAGGCTATAGCTTTTTTAAGAATTTTTTTTTCTTCCAGCAATGAATAGTGCACTTGTCTTTTATTTGTAAAGGGAGCAGAGGAAAGGTGATAGTGAGTGAAGGGAGTTTCACAGAGCTGGAGTTCTCCTTTCGTAACTTTGAATTCTGCAAAGAGCTGCCTCTGTTGCACCATTTATTTATGTTGGAGCCCAAACTGATAGAAACATGAATCCGAGTGAAAATATAAGGCTTTGCACATAACAGTAGCTTGGTTAATGGGGTATGCAACTTCAGAGAGATCTGGCTTATATCTTAATTTTGCAAATGTAAGTTTAGTTTGGTCCGTTTGGAACATTATCAAAGCTCTAGGGGAGAGTTTGCACTGAGTTAATCGTGTGCTTTGGTAAGTATAAATTAACTTCCCATTTGGGTATGCTTTAATCCTGATGCGCTGAATGATAGCCACGACTGTTTAACGTGTGCTGATGGGAATGAACGCAGGAAATTGGCACGAGGAGGAAACTACTTGCCTTCAGTGTGTGAAATGTATTTGCCACTTAGCTGAAAATGCTGACTTTGTTGCCTTCAGTGAGGTTTATTTTGCATGTCAAGTAATTCTCCTCTCCCCCTTCACAAATTTTAGAGGCAACTGTAAAATGCTGACTGAATGGGCTGTGTACATACGACATCTGAGAGGTTTTTTTATTAGCTTAAACTAGCACATGTGTTTTCCTGTGAGGAGTATTAAGTGCCTGGACTGCAGGTTTAGTGTGCGACTGTTTTTGCAGCTGTGTGGAAGAGCCTGATGCGTATTCCCTGGAGCAGGGCTGGGAGAGAGCTCAAGTATGTTGAGGCAAAAGCAGGTTGTGTTTATGGGAACGTCAAGCAGAAATATGGCACTTGAACTCTTATCAATGCTGAGCCTGACACCGGTAACTGCGCAGCGGTTGTCCAGGTGTGTGAAAGGAATGCCCTACTTCTAACCACACAGGATTTGGTTTCAGAACTTGACAAGATTGTCCTGCCAGTCTAGAAAAAAAATGAAAATTTTCTTTTTCCCTTTGTTACCTGGAAGTGGTTGAAACCAACATTGGTCCATTTGAAAATTAGTTCTTGTTAAACTGTTATTGAAGAACATGGTCATTGCTTGGGTCAGAAATCTTACTTTTGGAGGATGAGTTTTGAAAACATGCTACTTCTAGAAAAGGAGGTTATCATGAGTATATGTAGAAGTAGAGGTAATGTCCTGCTTTTGGTGACTTCTCACTTTTCTGAAAACGTCTTACTTGTGGAATACACATCGCATCCCAGAGAGGGTCCTATAAAGACAAAAACCTTATAGAGGAGCTGGAAGGGTAGAACTGAGAATCCTGGAGCAAGGCTGTCTAGCACACCGAACCATTTTGTAACTCCCTTCTCAGAGTGAGGGCAGGGCGGGGGGATGTCTTGTCTGCATAAGAGAGGTAAAAAGTTAGAACTTCGTCAGAGTTCCTCTTCAGCATACTCTGTACCTGCTTTTGCAGATACATAGCTCATGGGATTTAGATGTGTGGCCCTTATGATGCTGCTGTGCATATCCAGCTATATTTCATGGTGCTGCTATCATGTTGTCTTGGAGCGTTCGTATGGGAGAGGGTGGTGAGAGTAGTGGGTTTCTCTGATCAGGAATGGAGTTAAAGACTGCATGTGGTTTGCTCAAAGCCATGTGAGAAACCTGTAGCTGAATAGCAAGTCAAGCTCTGATCTCCCCTGTCTTTTCAGTCTTCCTGACTCCTGCCTACCCAGGGAGCGAAGAGGGGCATTGCTACAGCTTGCGGGAATGTTTTCTCTTTCTTTGGACTCTGGATAGTGCCCTTAAGTTGAGAATTCTCTGCAGGTCAGAATGTCTGGGATGTGGGTAAGGTTGAGATGCACATGCAGTGCTGTCAACTTTGGAGGAGAGAGATGCTCCAAGAACTAGTAGAGCTTAGGAGGGCATGTTCACTGCAGAGCAGGAATGTGAATATCCTTGGTCGATTGGTGACTGTACAGGCGGAGAGAAACAACAAACAAGGAAAAGTAATTTCATTAAAGCTTATTTTCTTTCAGTCCTTGTTTTGCAAGCTTCTAGAGAGAAAAGCATAGTTTCTAAATTTTCTACTTTATAAAAAAAAAGTATTCCCTTTCATGCCTTAAATCTACAGGTGATTCTGCAGACACATTTTGTTTTGAAAAGCTCTATACATTTAAAAAAAAAAAGAAAAAACATCACTAAAATATAAAATGAAACCTGGCTGTAATTTGTGTAAAATAACTGCTGAAAACCACCATTTTTCAAGAGCAAACATTGATTTAATGTAAAAGATAATTGAAAACTAGAGGTTTCTAGCTTCCCATCCTTACTAGTCTTTTTTCTCTTTTCTTCTGTGCTTTTCTAATAGAATGAAAAGAGATAAGTAAGGAGGAAACATGAATATTCACAGAAAGCTTAAAGTTATTTTCCACTTTTCAAAACCAGTGGAACAAAAATATTTTTTCATCAATAATCTTTTTCATTTCTATTTTAAAATGTATTATTGCATAAACACCACCACATTAGTATGTCTGAAACCACTAGATTTCAAGTGTTGCTGTTACCAAACTGTACAGCAGGTGACCAGAGCTTGGCCATTACATCTCAGAAATGCCATCTCCCATTACATTCCCTTTTAAATATACAACCTGAAGCTATTGCAGGTCAAGCTGGGCTGATAATGACCAGATTCAGATTCGTCCTTTTGTGTGCCTCTGCTTTTAGGTAAGAGCAATGTTTATTTTTCCCTCAGAAAGGAATAATTGTTGTACCAGTGATAGTCTAAGGGTATAACAGAAACGTGGTTTGCAGAAGATGTGGTAGCTTGTATTGCCCTGTCATTTATAGCTGGAAAAAAAAACAGGTATAGGGTCTTTTCATGAGGTCCTTCAAAAAATTCAGTGTTAGTTGTGAAGCAAAGGGAAGACTTAGGAACTGCTTAGTGTAGAACACAGTGGATGTAAAGTAGTTTTGGGGTTTTTTTGTTTTTTTTTTTTTTTAAATGAGTGAGGAAGGTTATTTAATAAAAAGTTTGCAACAAGATACTTGACAGGATAAAAATAATCAGATCAGGGAAAGTAGTAGTGTTAATATGAAAAGTTCTCTGTAGCGTAAAAATACAGACTACTTGGCTTAGACTGATTTTTTTTTTTTTTTTTAATAGTCTGTAACAGTTCCTTCCTACTTGTATTAGCATATTGTATGTGCTAATGAATGAGTATGCATCCCTGTGAACTGTGTGTATGTGTGCTTAATCTTAAGTAGGTGAATAGTTCTTTTGAATTCAGTGAGATATAAAATTAAGCATATGCTGCGCTGGGTGGAAGCCAGAGCATTTTTCACTTTGAAGGAGCGGGTCCTGTTCGAATTCCTTCTTGAGACTTTTATGAAGCCCTGAATAAGAGGTTCATGAAATAAACAGAAAGGAGTGAGTTTTTTAAAATATTTTTTGCACCCGTGTTAGTATGTTGACACTTCCTTTCTCTTGCCAAATATTTCGGGTTTAAAGTCTAGTTCTTGAGCATACTTTGTGATGGGGGAGAATTCCACGCCGAAACAAGTATCATAAACTAAACATGCAAGCCCAGCGTAATTTACTTCTGTAAATTCCCGGCGGATATCATCAGCAAGTAAGTTCAAAAGCTGAAGACGACCGTGTTGTGAAACGACTCGTGCAGGGCTGAGGGTGTGGAAAGTTGTTCTAATGCGGCGGTGCGCTGAGGCCATGCCTTCGCGTGCAAAGTTACGCCGCTAACATCTGACGCCTTCTGTAGTCGGTGGAAAAAATTTGACTGCCAGCGTTTGGATTTGGCTGAAACCTCCAGTGAGAAGAGAGCGAAGGAAATAAATTAAAGGCTTTTTTAGTGCACCTAAGGGAGTTAGGTGCCTGACTCCTATTGAAATTCAATAGGATTTAGTTGCTTGGAGCCTTTGGAAAATCTCAACCTAAAATTGCAGGCCTGCAGTATTCTTTATGGGTCCCAGTGCTATTGTTCTGTGCTCTCAACACTGATTAAGAGGAAACAAAGTCTTCCATGCAATCGACTGTTCTAACTCTGTCTCCTAGTCAGTGTCCCTTTTTTTTCAGAACATGAACACTTACATAACTAGTATTTTATCTTAATTAAAAACATTAATAAGGAGACTTTAATGATGTCCTGTAACTTCTTAGGATTAATTGTGGGCCTCTGAAGATAGACATGTGATACTGATACCATGGTTTTTGTTTTCTGTTGCCTGTTCAATCATTTTGTGCCAAATATGCTAGATAGAGAATTTCAGCAAATGATACTAGTAGGCTTTTTGGAAGGAAGGAACACAAAATGTTCTGGCTTTAAACATTTTTGAAAAAAAATTTGTTGTTTTTCACTTGAAAAGATGCCATTTAGAAGATCTTTGGAAGTGAGGAAGTTAAGCAGGGGGAGAAAAATTCCCAGTCCTAAGTAGTGCTTTTGGCACTTGCTCAGTAAGTGTTTCTATATATGAAAAAATATTTATTCTTTTATTTTTGATCTGTACCTCATCAAGTTGGGATTTTTACTTTACTGAGCTTGGTATCCGTCTTTGTCTACTTGCTCAGGCCATATGATTTTGCTGTTCTGTGTACCTTAGAAAGCACAGTACAGCTTTCAGGAAAAAATCCTGCCTTTCTCCACAGAACAAAGAGGGGCCTCTCTAGGCAATGTGAGTGAGATTAGAAGAAACAGTTGCCTTGCTGCTGTTGATTTGCATACCCTGCCTGGGCTATACACCAGTGCTGTCTGAAGCATTTTGCAAGCCCTGATGTGTCAGGTGAACAGCGTGCTGTCAAGTGGACTCTCGCTCTCTCCAAACTAACACGTAGCCTGCAGCGGTTCAGTTTTTGTGTGCTACCCTTCTCTGAGTGTAAATGCAACCTATTGCTCTACGTGAGAGACACGTTTCCACTTTTTTTGACTTTTCAGTAGCTGTAGAGAATATGCTGCATCCTTGCTTGTGAAGATGCGGAGCCTGTTTCTCTATTGCCAAATCCAGCTCCGCAGCCCTTGGCTGCTGGCAAGCGCCCTGTTCATCATTTTGCGTTAGCATCAACAGATCTATTGTCCCCTCTCTTGGCTCCTTCAGAGACGTCCTTGTTGGACTTCTGAACAAAACTTATGTGTCCTTGCTCCACTACTGCTGTCTGGGATTGTGAGTAGGTTACCGTTGCACTTTACTGTGGACACCAGCTCTGTGGCAGAGCTCTTCAATTGCCTTGCCTCACAAATAGGTATCGACGCAAGTAGTGCCACAGGAATCTTACACCTGAGGTAATGCTGGTTGGCATGCCATCCCTCTATAAGCTATGAGAGAGCTTATTATTTCCTTGTTTAAAGGAATTAATGGGAACTTTACCATCCTGAAGCTAGAGTCTGAAAGAAGCCAGATTTGAAAGAATTGTGGGAATAATGTGGTTGATCTCTCCAGTGATGATGACATAGCAGAGCTTGTGATACGGCAGAGATTGCTAGGACTCATATTCCCAGTAAAATGTTAGAGTGGAAGGAAATTCTTGCAGTACAAGAAGTGTGTGCTTATGAGGCTTAAAGTCACGCCCCTCATCAATGCCTCTTGTTTTCCTGTGCATGTTATCTCCCCTTCCTCTTAGGGCAGCCACCTCTGTAGCAGATGGAATAAACTGTTTGTCGTCTTTGGTTTTCAGTCTTCAGCAGGGAATCAGAATAACATAGTGGCATACTTTGCTTTTTTGCTCCTAAAATATGTATTTTACCTCTCTTATGTTTCTGGAGTTCATTGAAAAAAAATCTAGACTCACTAGAGGAAAGGCATTCTTGTTCATAACAGGTTTCAGATGACTTCATCTAGTCCTCCCACATCAAATGGCTGTATGAACTTCTGTGATGCTCCATGATCTGTTACAGCTTTGAGGTCTACTGGCAGAGCCTCAGGCAATATGTTCTCTACGCAGATGCTTTCTCAGCCTCCAGAGGCAATTTCTTTATCTGTTAAATAACTGTTGTTATGGTGTTATAGTCCATTCTAGGTCAGGGTTTTGTTGTGTTGGGGTTTTTTTTTTCTTTTTTTTTCTCCCCCCCCACCCCCCCGCTACTAATCTGTCTAATTGCTTAAAAACATCTTCAGCTAAGTTTAGGGAATTTGTCCTTCCTTTTGGAGTTGCTACTGCACTTTATCTCACAGTGTGGATGTTGGATGCCTCCCAGTAATGGATTGTAGCTCTTCCAATCCAGTGGGGGTGGAGTAGCAAAAGAATGACTTTTCAAGATGCATTTATTAGCAAAATAAACCAGATATTTATTTTGCTAATATACTTGTGTGTATTTGTTTTCATAGATTTGACTTGCCAGTCACACGGCTTATGGCTGATGGAAGGGACTTGTTCTTTTGGGACTTGTCCCAAATGTTGTCAGGGTGATAGTTAAATTGTCTTTATTTGTAGCAGGTCCAGATCTTTGGTGTAAGTCAAACCTAACACATGGGCTTTTCATCACATCTATTCTTTGAGCCCTTCTCTGTATGTTCCCTGTGTGGGCTGATTATGAACCTGTGATTAATCCATGGGAACCATGGAGATACGGGCTGTAATGACAGATAGCATGGGTATGTATGGATCCTGCCTAAGTTCCTTCATCAGGTGATGAGAGCTGTACTTTAGCCAGGTGATTAAGTTATGACATATCTGTCTCGGGCTGAAGATAATTTTTATGTTTTGGTGGCTCTTTCATTATACTTGAAGCAATTCCCAAAGTTGTTCATGTAGTACTTGATCAACTCAAAGCAGCTTCTGTTTCAATGTCAAAAGTGTGAAAGAGAGTAGTGAGGTGCACTGAAAAATCTGTTGTGAGACTTCTGAAATAGATTGCACATGCTGACCCCACTCACGCACCAATGCACCAGTGAGGACTCAAGCTCCTTTATTGCTCTTTATAAAAAATATTTCGTTCCCTGGCATCTGCTAAATGGCTACATGGAAATCTATTGTAGTTTCACCAAGCACTGTATCACAGTAGAAGTGCCCATGGCTTGTTATACTAGTCTTGTCTACCTGTTTCTTGTCGTTGAAAGTGTGGTGGTAAGTTGCTTGCAGCTGAAGAATTACCAACACTGATAAAGTTCTTCAAGAAAAGCGATCTACATGTTTATCTCATGTTAATCTTCTCTACTTTTTAATCCAGAGTTAATCTGGTACTTGGCTGTATTGGGATTATATGGCTGAGAAGGCATGAAGATCGGCATCAAGCGTGTCCCTGGGCTGGGGAGGGATGGCAGAGGTGATGGTACCATGTACAAATCAATAATTAAAAAGGAACAAAAAGTCTCTCCTCTCAAGCAAGAGGGCTTCTGTATGCCCGCGGTATGAAGGTACACAACTCACATCTCAGGGCTCTTTTTACCATTTGTAAGGTTTTTGTCTCAGTGTTGTATTTCTGTTTTCACCTAGTAGAAAGGACATCACAATTAAGCTGCACAGGGTTGAGCGCGTCCTTACACAGTGCAGTTCTTGCCTGTTTGTAATTTCAAGCAAGAGAACTCATCCACTGAGCTTTAATCCCCATCTTCACTAATGTTTTGTATTTTAATTTTTCCCTTGTGCTGAATGTTGCTTTGTTTCTTATTTCACTCATTCTTTACATCCTCTCTGCTCAGCACTTTATCCTTCCGTTTTCCTATCCCAGCTTCACAAAGCTGTGTTTCAGCCTCGCTGATTCATCGTGAGAAGCACAAACTTTTACACAATGCACTTAGTAGGTAGGTGTTAAGTGGGCAATTAGGAGAAAGTATCAAAGAAACAGTGGACCAAATTAATCTGTAGTGCGACTCAAGTTTGCTGAAATTCTTAGGTATGAGGCATTGCTGCTTTCTGCCAGGGTGACTCCTGTTAAGTGGAATTAGCCCTAATTACCACCAGCACAAATGAACTAAGGATCAGGTTGGCATCCTTTTAGTTTGTGTAGTTTCATGTCCAGCTGTTAATTGGGAAGCATATAGGTGATATTTCAGTAGCTCAGGAAGGCGTAATTTTCTAATGTGTTTTTCCTTCTTGTCTGCAAGTTTCTGGCTGCTAATTTAAATGTGTACCAACAGGAATTCATCAGCCTCCCCCACCCCCGGGACACTACTTACGAGACCTATGCAACACAAGATATTAAAACCACTTTTGTCTGTCACACAGCCACGGGCACGGGAGGGGGAATTTGCCAGTTGCTAATGGATACCTGGAGGTTTTGTGTATGACTATGAAGAACAGCTTGTGCACTTTCACCCCCGATGTTCCCCGAATAACTTGGGTCTCATTTAGGTCAATAAGCCTTTATCAAAACGTCAGGAGTGAAAAATGTGTCTTGGTGTAAGCCGACTGGTCGTTCCCTCCAGTCACCGGAGTCTATAGGACAATCAATGTTCTCTAAGCTTGTCTGCTTGTCAGGCAAAGAGCTGGATGACAGTAACCATTGACTGCGTGTCTGTCCCATTGTCTTTGGGACAGCCCCCATTTGCATACTTGCCGGTGTGCCTGTTAGCCAATGAACCATGGAGAGCCTTTAAAAAACATACGCACACAACTGGGATGCAAATGTCCTACGTGGAGAATACACGCGGCTTTAAACTACAATCCAGGCTTTCACTTTCCACCTTCTTGCTCTAAAACTGGAACTGTGATCCTGACAAGGCCGTGGTGCCTGGTCAGAGTGCTGTTTGTGTGTTCATTGTGGTAAAATGTTAACTTTTCTCTAGGTTTTTCTTTGCCTACCAGGAGAGGGTTTTTTGTTGTTCTTTTGCTTTTGGTAATTGCTTTTGGGGATATCTGACCAGCATTGTCTGTGCTAACACGTATGATGTGAGGGCACACATCCCTTCCTCAAATGAGTTATTCTGAATGAAGGCCGGGTTTTGCTCCCTGTATGGTTGCTATTGTCTTTTGTTAAGGGAGTTGCTGTCGTGGTAGTGGTGAAAGGAGATGTACCAGCCTTCTGCATACAGAGGAGTACTTGGATGTTAGAGTTTATTTACTATGTCTGTGAAATGAATATAATCATCTGCCATTCACTGCAGGTTCGTACATGGTCGTCGGTGAAATTGGACAAAGGGAGAGTTTCGTTGAATTTTGAAGCTTCTGTTATAAGATACAGGCTTTCCTTAAAGCATCTGCTGAAGATGCTGTTCAGATTTATGGTGTTCATTATGACTTTATTTTTATTAAAAAAAAATTAATAATAGTCCAAAATTTTTTTTTAAAGTGACGATTTCTGGTGATTCCTTTCACAATGAAGCTGTAGAAGAGATTCTTAGCTGGGTCTAGGGGTCTGAGCTTCTTATTTATTACAACCAATGATCCGGACACTTCCATTATATCTTGAAAATCTAACTGGAATTCCACGGAACTAAAAACAATTGTGATAGCTGTTCTGCTGCATCTGACACCTTGCCCAGGTTATGAGATTGTCAAAACTAAAGGAAAGAGTCCTGGCTAACATTCTCCTGCCTTTTCTAGAAGTGTCACAGGATCCAACGTCAACACTGTAGTGCCCTGAGATGAGCAGTTTGTTGTGCCATTAGGAGCCTGGCGTTTTAGAGCCACACAGTAGTGAAGTCAACTGCTAGGCAACACTTTTCCCCTTCTTTTTCCTGCATGCATACCTATTATTTTACTCAGTATTCTGGGCAATGTCCCATGCATTTTTGAAGCTGATATTATGACTCCCATTCATCTTGAATGGACTAGGATTGTATCCTTGGGTTTTTTTGGTTAATTTAGAAAATAATCATAGGTACCATCTTGAGTCCCATTTGCCAATCTATAACGCAAACAGCAGTGAGCCCTGCAGAAATGTGAGGAGGCTGGATAAAATGTTCAGCAGCATGTCATCTTCTCTGCAGTTACTCTTTATGCTAAATCACTCTTTGAAAGAAGCATTTGTAGGCATTTCTAAAGTCATAGTTTAGTGTAGGTCTGTGGTTAACACGTAGCTTGATACCAGCAGCGCCTCAGGACCAGGCCTCTCTTTCTGCTGAAGTCTCTAATTGTTGACAAGAGGATGGGAAAGGCGTGCTTGAAGTCTCACTGTGTTTACAGCACACCTGGAGATGGACATATTGGTCATGGGTGCTAGAAATCTTTCCTCAGTCCATGTAAGATTAACGGAAGACTGAAACAGTGAAAATAAGTGGGAGGTTAAGCTGATACGGTAAATGGAATGTGAAGCACACCTCTTCCTGAAATGAAATACGCTAGCAAAATACTCATCTTCTCAGTACAGACTGTGCTTGTTTTCTTTGGCTTGGTCAGGAAACCTTTTGTTTGAATTAGGCCAAGTGAATTGCACGGAATGGTTTTCAGTTTTAGTACATGTAGACAAGGTAAACTGCATGCAATTAAAGTATTTAAACTTGCTCTTAATCTTTCTTTACTCTTACAGGTTTTTCTGTTACTTTATATCATTTTAATATAGTTGACATTTTTTTCACCTTTCAAATTTTACGTTTTATTGTAGTGTTGCCTAACACACTCTGAAAAAAGATGAAAGACATGCAGTAGAGAAATAACCTCGTTCCCTGTCTGTTTCTTTTAGGAAATTGTATTAGTGGTATTCTTTGGAACAGAATATGTGGTTCGGTTATGGTCAGCAGGATGCCGCAGTAAATACGTTGGAATATGGGGAAGGCTTCGATTTGCTAGGAAGCCTATTTCAATCATAGGTGAGTATGCACAGCTTGCAAAGTTGATGTAAACACCAAGTAAAAGTTGTCCTTGAAAGTTTTGAGAAGTGGAATTTCTGCAGCAGTCGTAGCCAAGTTAGAGCAAGAGCTCTTGTCATTAGTGTTAACGTAGATCTGAATTTCCTTTCAGGAATCCGTGGGACTGTCATTTGAGAACAACTGTAGCTTGATTTGTTTTTCCAGAAGAGCAGTGTGTTTTCTTTTCACAAGTGATCTGAAGCTTTGCCAGAAATAAGTCTTGGCCATAGTCCTGTCTCCTGTGACCTCAGGATTGCAGACACTGTACAATAGCTACAACTGTATTTTTTTTAAAGATACTGAACGGCCTATTTTTTTTTCCCCAGCAGCCATTTGAGTAATTTATTGTAAGTTTATTTTGCACTCTAATTGAGCTACATACTGCATGGTGGAGTATAATAGATGCACTGTAGTTACTTTTTGTGTCTATTGGATTAAAATATGGTTTTCAGTGATGCATTCAGAACTAGGCACCTGATTTCTCTTGATATTCACTGCAGTTGGCTTCCTCACATGACTTCAATGTTCTTAGAAATTACATCCATATATTCCATATCTGTCACAAATTTATTTATTTTTATTTTTTTTTTTTAGAATGTCTGTCATGCATTTAACAATTTCATGGAAAGAAATATAATAATCTAAATTCAATCTGTATTATGTTAGCCAGTTTTGAGAGAACTAAGTAAAGACCCTTGCCTTGAAGCACTTAAAATAAAAATAGATTAAACAAACCAGATTTTGGAAGAGGAGTATTGTTATAGAAGCATAGTAATTCTTGTTCTGTGACAGAGTTTTTCCACTACTCAGAAACATTATTTGTTGACTACAGGATATATTTTTTCATAAACTATTGACAATTTTGCTCAATTATAAAGGCAAAATTTTGTGCCTAAGTATTTTTGCAATCGTAAAATAGTTTAGTTTAGCTTCTCTATGCATATATGTAAATAACAACTGTATCTCAGGTGTGACTTCAACTATAAAATGGCTTTGACTGCATCTTTGTGCTCTGTCCACAATCCATTTCTCTTGAGAGCTAGAACACTAGGGGTTCTGAAACATCATCCAATTAATTTCAGCTTGGAAAGCTAAGCAAAGCTCAGCTTGCCCAGATATGTATCAAGTACTATTTCGTTCTCCAAAATACAGACTTCCTTTCCAAAATTAGCTAGGCTTGAGGCACAGAGATTTAGAGTAAGTCCTAGGGTAATGACTGACTTAAATTACTCATACACTTTCAGTTTTTCAATACACATTCCAATTTTTCTCTCCCTTGTAGACCTGGGCAGATGAAATAAAAGTAAGGCAATTGTCTTATATATGAAATAAATCCCCAAACCTCTGTCAGTGAATAAAATACTGTTTAAACCAGCAGAGAAAATAAGATACACAGAAGAGATAATAGGTAGAAACTGCAGAAATTCCTCATGAGTTATATCTAATAAAGACTCCAGGATGCTGAGGCTGCTTTACAGTAACTCATATCACACTCTCTTCATTCATCTAGAATGTGGCCATCCCAGTAAAAGCTTTCTATCATATCACACAATTATATTGTCTTTATATGTTACAATAGAGATCTCTGGATATATAAACAAAAAATCTTAACTTGAGGTGACTGTTCAAATTGTTAAAGTAATATTGGCATTGGTTCTAGTAACAGTCTTGCAGGAGTATTGCAAGATGCTGCTAACTCATTTTTTTTCAATTTACTTTCATTTTCCAGATTTAATTGTAGTTGTTGCTTCCATGATAGTCCTTTGTGTGGGCTCTAAAGGTCAAGTCTTTGCAACCTCAGCTATCAGGTAATTATGTGCGATAAAATAACATAGTGCTGAGTAAGGTGGGTTTTTTTTTTTTCTTCTCGCCCTCCACCCTGCCCCCTGGCCTGTTTAAATTGTTGCAGGAGGAAACAAGTCACTGCTCAGAGTCGTGTAACAGAGCAGATCACCAATCTTGTATGGGTGTGAAATAGTGGTCCCATAAAGTGTAAGGGAAATAAAATTTTGCATATATTGTCTGCTTATAATGCATTTATGTCTAGTGGGGATAGAGG
Source organism: Tetrax tetrax (assembly GCA_009806455.1). Classification (NCBI taxonomy): domain Eukaryota; kingdom Metazoa; phylum Chordata; class Aves; order Otidiformes; family Otididae; genus Tetrax; species Tetrax tetrax. The sequence goes on from WHYT01017616.1 coordinate 728,689, forward strand.
TGCACATACCCCCACCCCCTTTCCTCAAGTAGGTGGGTTCTACCCAAATCCCATTTTAGCTTCTTGGCTCAGTTTTACAGCAACTCTTTCACGCTTCATATCTCTGACATCTACAAGCTGCTTCTTTGTAAAATGGGTGGGGTTAGTTGTTGTGAATTCCTGATGGACTGAATCCACCTTGTGCTCAGGAAGGTCCCACCACTTGGTTTTCTTGAGTGAGAGAGTACACACAGTGTACTGTGCTCTGCACACTAGCTGCAGCAATGCTCTAGGATTGCAGTGACACTCATAAAAATAATATTTCAAAAATATTATTGGACTGTCTACCTCAAATTGCCTATGAAATTCTTCAAAGGCGAGGAATTCAGATCTTTAGTTAGCTGTTTCTGTATGTTGTTTCCCATCCTGGCAAGAAGGTCAAATATGAGTTGAAGAGTGATTTCTGGAGTATTCACAGTTCCTGTCAAAATTCCTGAATTTTTGAGTTATCCTTACTAGCCATTTGTACAAAGGTTTGTCCTTCTCTTGTGCAGTCTCCCCATGCTGTCTTCATAACAAACAAGATGGAAGCTGGGTGAATGGAGTGAAAGAGACATGCTGCTAAGTCTAACATAAAATACCATGTCTCTGTCTCGAAATGGTCCTTTGGAAGAGGCAGACTTCCCCTCTCCACCTCTGTTTCTTCTCTTGTATCTTTAGCTTCTTCATTCATTTAAAAATTGTGTTCCAGGGGCATCCGTTTTCTGCAGATTTTACGAATGCTGCATGTTGACCGTCAGGGTGGTACATGGAGGCTGCTGGGATCAGTAGTGTTCATACACAGACAAGTAAGTTTGAGTACTCTGAGGAATGGCATAATAATTGATGCAAAAGTCGTTATACTCTGAACAGCACTTATGCAGATGTGCTGACGATGTCAAATATATTTAGTGTGGTGGCAGGCAGTCATTTATTTTAATCGAGCATGGTTGTTCTGCCTTGTTCAAGGGAAAAACATTTCCTAAAATATTAAGAATATTCACCTCCACTTTCACAGACTTTTAACTTGTAGTTGGCCTTAACCACAGAAAATGAGACTTCTGAAAAGTAGTCTGAATATTTCTAAAAATATATATCTAAATTCTGAAGTTGTTTTGAATGTGGCACTTTTGGCAAAAAATTACCTAACTACTTTTTGGTGACCAAAAGGTTGATGAGTCACACTCAAGTTTGTTTTGCTTCTGTGTTTGAAATGTGCATGCTGGGCCGATTCATCAGCTATGGTGTAAATTCTTTCAGCATTGAGCTCAGTGGATTTTTGTTAATTTGCACAGCCAACAATCAGTGCTGAAATTACGTTATTTTATTCCAATTGTCTTTTAAAAAACATCAGTGATAGGTAATTTAAGTAAGTTTCTCAATAATGTTATAATGCTGTTATTTTGCTTCTCTTTGTAGGAACTGATAACTACACTCTACATTGGATTTCTGGGCCTGATTTTTTCCTCTTATTTTGTGTACCTGGCTGAAAAAGATGCTGTAAATGATTCTGGAGAAACAGAGTTTGGCAGCTATGCCGATGCCCTGTGGTGGGGAGTAGTAAGTATAGCAATTTCACATGTGCTAAAAGTAGTTAACACTCTTCAAATATGGAGTAAAGTTCAAGCAATCATGGAGTAAGAACAGCACTTTGAAATGGCCTCTTTTTTGCTTCAATAGACTTTCTGGTTTTGTAATTCTGTTAAACTAAGAAAATACTATACATGATCAGTAGTTTTATTTGGTGTTTATACTCTTATGTGATCTGAAGTGATCAAATTATGTGTATAAGATGTGGAAACATTTATTCTTATTGCTTTATCCTGTCTTCCCTTCTGTTATGGTAATTACTTCTTGCTACATTTCACGTGGCAGAGTTCAATCTTCTGAGGTGGTAAGAGTCTTCCTAAGTTGGGGCTAGTGTTTGGGGAGGTTTTTTTGGTTTGGGGTTTTTTTTTTTTTTAACAGATATCTATGGTTTGCAATTGTAATTCTGTGTTTATTTAGAATGGACTAATTCCAGAATGAGGAGCATCTGAGATACTTAAGAAATCAGGCACAGGACTGCTTTAAAGTGATTATGTTGCTTTGGAACCCACTCAATATCCTATGTGATGTTTGCGTGAGCTATGTTGACATAGCATCTTGCTCAAAGATTTCTCAGGTTTCTCTAAGGTGCTGCCACACTTTGGTGAAGATGTGTCTTTAGTTCTGCTAATAAAGTTCTACTTTCTTGCAGTTGCTAGTGATAGTTGTCTCTCTGTTTTTGTTTATTATATGTACTTACTAGTTTGGCAGCTCTTTTCTGGGATTATATTTTAGTTAAAGTTTTAGTTTTGTTGCTCCTACTAGTAACAATTCCCTCTTTTCTCACATGCTATGCAAATATAAGGTTGGCTTCTCTGTTCTGGGATTTCCTGCCTGTAATTGTTTCCCTTTCCTTTTCCTATTACAGTTCAAAGAAAGGTACTTTTTGGAAGCTGTTTTTCCTTATCGTTAGCATTCAAGCAATAACTTGTTTTTATCTGCTTTAATTGTTTGTAGTTTAATAAAACAGTCACCATTAAGTGCAACAGATCTTTAAAATGTGTAGACATCACTAATGATTGCATGCTTGTATTTTCAAAATGTGCTGTTCTGGTGTCTTCTCTGCTGTTTTAAATTAAAAGACATTGTTTCTCTTTTTGTTAAAAATTAGACTACCGGTAAGTCTTACATATAAGAACAATAGGATTAACACCTCCATTTCACTAGTAAAACATATATATATATATTTTTTTTAAGAAATATTTTTCATAAGCCTCTGCATGAGTGTGCTTATATAGTTTTCTCTCTACAAACAGTACCACTTGCTGTTTCAGGAAGGAAAGAACTGTTGATGCACAAGTCTATTGCAGGTCTCCTGGTGCTGGAGTGCATGTGTAGCCTTTTGTAATGTAGCAGATTTTGTTTAGGTTGCTACTAAGGTCTGCTGCAGAATTCTTTCCTCTTGCTGTCTGCTATGGTTAGATACAGCCACTCTTAGGGTCAGAAAACTTGCTGTAGCACAAGGCAGTAGCAAGTAGCTTTTTGAATGCTTTCATGTCACTACGACGTTTTTATTTTCCAGTACAGTGGTCAGATGACCTGGTCAGTTGGTAATTAACAGTGGCAGATGTAGCTGCGTTTAAAAACACATGCTGTCATTGGCATTGACATTAAAAATTGAGTATGTGACAGACCAGACTGGCTTACTGAAAATACAGTAAAACCTTCCCTAGCAGCAATATGATCTGTCACGATTTTGAAATATTCTCCTTTCGGGCTCAGTTAATAGACATGCCAGTTATTTTGTCTTTCTAATGACAATAAACTTATTTAATCAATAAGTTTAATTATTATAATATTAATTCTCTGTTATAAATTCTGTTATGCTGCAGCATGCCACTTGAAGTGTGAGACTACACTCAATGGACCTTAAATGTATTTCTTTACTATTAAAACTGTAATTTAATGTCCTTGTTCTGCTCTAAATGCATATGCTATACTTCTGTGAACTCCTGAAAGGATTTAGCGAAACACAACTGAAATAGATTCAGGTCCATCCATTTTTGGTGTTTTGATACTGTAATATTCTTTATGCTTTCTGCTAGGAAAAAGCCCTGTAAAGTTAGGACAATAACTGGGAAGTCGTTAAGTATCAGGATGCTTCCTAATGATCTCAAGCACATACAAAAACCTTCTCAAAGTGTTAAGTCTCAAGAGTTTCAATTATGTTTTAGCCAGAATTTTCAGAATCTCTTAAACACCACAAGTTCTGGTGACTGAAAACCTGTCTTGGTCTGTTTTGAGCTGGACACGCAGAAGAGGAGAATTCCCAGCTGCTGTCTCAGACACCATCACAGATACATGATCTGTCTGGCAGCGTGGCTGATCTCCCTTCTCTGAAACTGCACTTACCTTGTGTAGTAGAGAGTACTTCTAAAAGAAAAGTACTTGATAATGTTTTCACACCTCCTTTCACCCTAGAACATTGCACTTTTTTTTTTTTTTTTGTTACCTCAGCCTATGTCTACACCGCTAAACAAGTTATTTGGGTAGCGGCAGTCGAATATGTAGCTTGGCATAAAGTAAAGCATGTAAAAAGTCTGTGTTACCACCACTAAACTGCATCTGGAATTGGGTACTTTTATATTACTGTGCTTTGCTGACTATAGATGTACCCATAGAGGGTGCATAACTTTTAATTAAATGTTCTTTATTGCCATTGTTGTTATTTATAAATATATATTGCTTTTCCATTTCCATATGTAAATTGGCCTCCTGGGCTTTATGTGAGTTTCCTCGAGAACCCTGGGCTGTAGCTATTCGCCATTCCAGTTTTTTTCTTGAAGAAACCTAACCTTACCTTGTGGCCTAGCGTAAAGATTTGTCTGTATTATTGCTGATTTTGGATGCAGTGCATGTTGTACAGATATGCAGCCATTGGCAGGATTATCTATATGTTGTTCAAAAGACAAGTTTAATAATTTGCAAGTAAAATACAAGTAACACGATACATCTTTCAGCTCCCCAGTGCAAGTTTTCAAAATTAGTCCGCTTATGTTGTCCTTCATGTCCAGACTAACAGTCTCAAAGACCTAGCATAGATTCTAGACAATCAAAACAAGAATTTAAAACAAATGCTAAAAAAAAAAAAAAAAAAAAAAATTACAAAAAAAAAAAAAAAAAA
>WHYT01017616.1:743403-765133 GCA_009806455.1 Tetrax tetrax
TTTTTTTTTTTTTTTTTTTTTTTTTTTTTTTTTTTTTCCTGCAGGCAAGGGATTTGCTAATGACAATATTGAAGAATTCTAGTGATTAGCCAGTTCTGGTGGCATGAGGAGCAGTCTTACTAAGAAATCACAGTTGTAGCATCATGAGAATGTAATTGCTCAGGCACTCTTTTGACTGGTTATAGCTCATTGGGACTGCATTATTATTGAAGACGTTACTGAAGAGGCAATTAAATGTAGCTTGGTTTGAGTGATAACAATGTATGTGTATTTTTAGGTTAAAAAGAAGAAATTTAAGCTAGACAAGGACAATGGGCCTTCTTCTCCAGATAGAATGCTAACTGTTCCACACATCACTTATGACCACGTGACAGACGACAGGAAACCTCATTTCACTTTTGAACCATATGAAAATTCTGGTAAGAAATTCCATTATAAGATGCCAGTAAATGTAATGGCTTCTATTAGTGATTTACACACAGGTTCTTTTTAATATCTGTAGGAGAAAGGATGAGGAGAGAACAAGTTCTTGTCATTCTGAAGCAAGAATACTTTCCTTTTTTACTTTGGTTGCTGGCTTGTTTGCCCGAGATTCATTCCTTTAATGAGCTTACTCCACTGCAGACAAACTAAGATTATTTGTCATTTCTGCCTGCCAGAAGAGAGCTAGTGTCTCTGAGGGCTGGTGCATACATTCCCCAATTCTGCAATTGACTGAAATGACAGGGATTAGCTGTCAGCTTTTCCACATGAAATTTACCCAAGATGTGTTACTATTGTGCTTGTACCTCGACCAAAAAGGATTGACACGTCTTGGCCTCACTGCACAGTCTGCTACATGAAACCATCATGTGCTCCTGCCATCTGCTCAGTGGAGTAGGCTGTGAATCAAATTTTGAAAGCAGAAGTACTTAAGATAAATGTGGATCCATCTGTATTAACTGTCACTGTACAAAACAGTGCAGTATGAGGAAAAAGAAGAAAGGACTTTCATAGTCACCTTATAATTAATAGCTTAGTTATAGTTGCTTTAGCTGTAATGAACTTCCAAAATAACTCTGAATTTACAATGTGGCGTTTTTACAGATTTACTTTTACTAGAAGGTTTTAATGTGTATTGCTCAAATTTTGGCAGCAAGAATGAGGTTTAATTTTTAAGGTGTGCTTTACTGATTATAGATACCTTAAGTACTTGTGTTTTTTCTCCTCAAAAATTTGCCTGACCTGATTAAGTTTAATGACCTTTAAAATAAGATAGCAACATGGGCTTCCAGCAGGCATATTTTAATTCAAGCAGAAAGTCTCACCTTCCATGTACATTTTTGGTACACTTCTGTCTTGTCTTTTTCTGTAACATCCATGCTTTTCCACTCTTTCATGGCCTGTGTTAAGGAATGGTTGCGAATTGCATCTGGTGGTAGAAATGAAATAGCTGTTAAAAGGTGGACAAGTACTAAGTTTAGTGCACGTCTCAGGCTTTGAGTACAGATACCTTTCTTCAAAACAATACAACGAATGAACTGTAGAAATGCTTAGATTTGTAAAGTCCCACCTTTTATCGCTAGGTTTCTACGTTGGTTAAAGAACAATATGATTTGCAGGCAGCCTGCTACTGCCACTTCAAAAAATCAGCTCTGTAGCTTTCAATAAAAGTATTTTCTCTAATTTCTTCTGACACTTATCTTTTTTCTTTATCTGTGTTCTGCTCTCTCTAAACTGTTACAAGTATACAGGACAAACAGGAATGTTAAAATTTCTTGGTAAGTTGAGGAAAATAATTCTGTCTATGGCATGCCAGCTTATGACAATGTAATGTTTGCAGTGCTTTTCATGTGTGTCTAGTGCCATATAGTTTCTAAGAAATCTTTTGCAGCCAAGGAGATCTAGACAGACAAAAATGTACATTCTCACACTTGTAATCACAGTTGCACCCACAGTTTAATTACAAAGAGAAAAATGAGCACTCATTTATATAAGTAGGTGATCTTTTTTTTTTTTTTAAATTGAGAATAATTGCTCTTATATATATAACCAATAGAAAAAGATAATCTACATATAAAGTATAATTCATCCAGTAGGTAAGTTAGCTGAGCATATAGCTGAGAATTAATTTCTAAACAAATAGATTGGGATGGAAGAAAAATTTCCAGATTTGACCTCCAGTATTGTGCATTCTAAAGTACGCGCATCTGTTCCTGTAAAAATGCTCTGTAGATATTTGTGAACAGATGGGGACCCATAAATTAAATAATTTATTTTACTGTTTGTCTGGATTCTGTGATTACTTAAGCAGCCATGTAGTCCTGTGATGTTTCTAATGTGCTTGCTTAGGCACTTTCTTAACAATTGAGTATTCCCCAAAGACTCTAGGATTAGAGCTAGGTCTGGGCAAAAAACCTCTGTGATTTAGTGAGAGTGCTATGAGCCACCTGTAAAGTTGTCTGCTCTATATCCACTAATGACAATAGAGGCTTCTTTTCAGTTATCGAGTACAAGGATGCTCAGGCTTGGATTAAATCATCTGAAAGTACAAGGTTCAGTTTCTTCTCTGAACCCACATGGAACACAGGTGCAATTAAGGTGGTAAAAGAGCAGTAAACAAACTGAATCTCCTTGACTCCCCCTGACCAATCCTTGATTTGCCCATTTTCTGGTTTCCACTTTTCCCCTGTATTCCAAGCAGTGCATTTCTGTTGGGGCTGAGCATGGTGGAAAAAATACAGGAGAGCAGAAAGAGCCATGAAGTCACCTGTCTTACATGAACAAGTAATTCCTTCATCTTGAGGAAATATCAGAGGCGCTTTGCCAGCTACTGTAGGTTCAGTTTCTGTTTCCTAGCCAGGCAGCATGAGCTCAGGGGAACTGAGAGGTTACCTAACACTGTTCTCACAGTGACTCAAAGAAATAGAGAGGAGAAAGTGTATTTGTACTTACTGTGAATAAGATTACGTACAAAGAAAACTGAAGCTGCCAAGTCAAAATCTAAGAAACAATACATTAGGAAGTATGAGAACAAAAGATGCCCATTCAGCTTTAATTTGGTCCCCAGAGAGCCTCTAGTCACATATCTGTATGTTGCTTTCTCATATTCAGTAAATTCTGATTCTTTCTTTGGGCTACGCACTTATATTCAAGTCTTCACACTCCTGGATGCCCAATCTAGGGCATGGCACATCCTTGTGCAACTGGAGATTTCCACCTCCTTTTCTCCCCTCCTTCTCTCTCCTGACATCACCAGTACAGCAAAGACTCAAGAGCCATGGCTGGAGCATGCCTAGCACTGACAGAACACTTGCAAAATTAGGGTTTTTTTTTTTTCAGATTTTTAAACTCCAATACATTTATGTTTTCAGAGTTTTTGTCTTTGCGTAGAACTAAGGCAACACTTCTGAAAGATATTGCTCTGTCCCAGTGTGAGTCCTCACACATTTCTTAATGAAATAGTTACTCAAAGAACTAAACATAGCATAAATGTTACGTTTTGCTGAGTCTGTTTCTCATCATTGACTCTTCTTGCTTGCCTGAAAGTTTGCCCCAAGAAATGCAGCGTGAGGCAGGCACTTGGCTTAAATGGTTGAAGTGGGTAGCTTCCAATGCTTTTTATGAGTTGGGTCAGGCAGCTTCAAACATGGGTAGCAGTACTGGTCTGTCCACCTGACAGCACTGAAATCCAACTGGGAGCTACTGAAATCCAACTGGGAGCTAGCTACAGCATCAGTGGTGTCAACCAGACCAAGAGGGGTCTGACCCAAATGAGGCTGTACTCTTTGGAGAGGGAAACACTTGAGGTAACCTTAAAGTCAGGAAGGAAGGGGCAAATGTCTAGGTTACCTTCCTCCAAATGGGAGTGGCATTGGAGGACTATCTTGCAGCAAGTGACCCTGTCGTGAGGAGCGGATTTGAAGAGACATGATGCCTTCTCTAGTGGTGGTTTAGTATTCAGCCGACATGTCATACACACTAGAAGAGCTTCATACAAACTCTTTTCCGCAGTATTTTTTTATTTTATTTTTAAAGATGTTAGGTACAACATACTGTATTTTAGCTATGTCTGCATCTCCTCAGCTGCCTGTCTAGAGCTTTTTTTTTCTGGTGTTGTTTGTTTGTTTGTTTTGTCCCCCCTGTCCTATCCCTCTTTGTTTTATGTACATCTTTACTCTGACTCAGATTGTCAGCGCTCCTGGCCATCCTTTTCCACAGACCAGCAGTCTTCCAGCGCTCCTTCCTCTCCAGGTAAAGCTCATAATATTTCATTGCTCCATCACCTTTGTTAATTACTAGATCTTTGCAATGCTCTGTCTGGAGTTGCCTACTTTGGCACAGTAAATTTATAGTGCTGATTTTTAAAGGAAGCATAGGCAGGTCAGTGGAATTTTGAGTTTGTAAAGTTTTTCAGGTTGCAAATGGCAAATGTTTAAATAGAAAATATGATATTTTCTGTAGAATAAAAGTATTTTCTAAATGAATAAATTAAAACTCAGATTTTCCATGAAAAATGCTTTGAAGTGTTTTAAAATTTTGTCAGTGCTTGCAAAAGAGGAAGTGTAAATTGTTTTCTGCGTTGCTAGTCAAATGCCCTGCTACCAGAAAAGCATCTGCATACATGTCATATTGTGTATAAAATTGTTGTGCCTGTAATAAAGAAAACCCATCAGTAATTTCTTGTTACTGTGATATATAATCCTCGATTGAAAGTTTATAGAATCATAGAATAGTTTGGGTTGTAAGGGACCTTTAAAGGCCATCTAGTCCAACCCCACTGCAAGGAGCAGGGACATCTTCCCCTAGAGCAGGTTGCTTAGAGCCTCATCCAACCTGGCCTTAAGTGTTTCCAGAACGTTCAGAATTTCTGTTTTAAAGCAGGGGTTCTCATATTGTAGGGAGTGTATTTTCTGCCATTTCGAAGTAGCACATGGCTCAGCATTAACAGTCATGCCTGTTACCATAGTTGCTGATGCTACCCATCAAAAATAGAGAAAACAAAGCTTGAGGACCCCTGAATTATAGTAAATATCCCTTGCTACATCTGTTTTCTGTTTCTTTTCACTCATTATCCACTGAAAATCAGTTTCTAAAGCTTACTTTTTTTTTCTGTTAAGATACTTGTTTAGAAATTTTATGTCTTTTTTTTAACATTTTTTTTTAACCCTGCTTATTGAGAAAGGCTCCCTCAAAGTCAAATGACTATGAGTTTATTTTTATAAAATAAAAGATATGCTGCAGCATCATATGTTCCCTGGTGCTCTGTTTGAACCTTGTTTCAAGGCACTTTGTGGCAGAGAAGCTCTCATTAATACCATGTTCTTTCCTTGGTCGCTCCTCCCTCCCTGTGCAAGCAGGTTGCACGGTAGTGTTTGAGTGGCTCGTCCTTGTTGTTGGAAGCAGCAATATACATTTAAGAATGAGAACATAAAGAGCAGAGGGCTGCATTGCTCTCCAGAACACAGTGATCTTGACTATGATCTTCTTAGAAAATTTTAAAATAAAAAGACGGAGGGAGATACCATGTTTGCCTCATATTAAGCAGTTCTTCATCTCTGTATTCTCAGATAATAGCGCTTTCAAATAGGCTGAGGTACAGTCTTGACTTCTTGTTCCTTTTTCATTGTGCCACTCCTCCTCTCCCCTCCCATGAAGCTGAAAAGCAGTAACTGTGAATGATCCAAGAACAGCTGTTTCTGCAAATCCACTTGTGCACTGTCGTATTTTACCTCGCATAAGCACAGTTCAGTGAGTGTTCAGCAAACGCTTCCCATGGCTTTATGTTCAGCAGTTCTATCACTTGTCATCATCAGAAAAATTAAAAAGGCTGGGTCCTCTTTTCCTAAACACTGGGAAAGTTTAATTTATATTTTGTAGAAATGAAAACAGTGACAATTATTAGTGAAAGCCAAAAGGAGTCTGTTTTAAAGACATTTTGCTGCATATCTGAATTGTTTTGGTTGTTTCACAGCCACTATCTTTGATAACGGCTACAGCAAAGTGATTAAATACCATGAGACTAAAACCAAAGGAGGAAGTTAATATTTGCTAAAACTTACTGTAGCATTTTCATTTTTAAGTGCTACAAGTGGCTAATGCTTTTAATTTGTCTTTAAAATGAATTTTTATCTCATAGCAGCTGTCTGGGTTTTTACTGTGGTTTCAGAGGTCTTCCTCTCCTGTTAGAATTTCTGAAGAGCAGACTTTCCTATTGTGCCTGATGATATAATAACATATTATCTTCTGTTTATTTGTAAAAGTTCAAATCTATTTCTGCTATATGAAGATATCTATTTACTTGAGTAAAATGCTTGACATCCCCTGACATCCCCACTTCTATTCTCATTAAATTCAGCTACATTTAAGTTAGCTCTTTGTGCTGTATTCCTTTAGCTTTCTTGTTGCATTTTGGCAGGACATCAGTTACTGTTTATAATATAAAGTATTTCATTTAATAAAGTAGAGACTTCATAAATTACAGCATTATAATTATTTCATTGAATTATCTAGCAAGTTGCACAAATAAAGATTTCTATGGATGTGTCACAATCTACTTATTATTTCTACAAAATTTTACTTGTTTTGTTCTCTATACAGTTCATTTACAGCCATGTATAAGTACAATAATGGATTTATTTATATTTATTTAATTTGTGGCTTCTCTAACAAATGTTAGGACCATGCTGGAAAAAGCACTTAGTGTTCTTAGAGTCTGGCAGAATTTAGGAGCCTTAGTTTAAAAATCAAATCTATAATACGCTGCCTCATTTCTTAGATTGATGAAAGTGTTGGTTAACAATTAACTTTGCCACTAAAAATTTTCAATATCTGAAGTTTTGTGAAATGGCCTTCTCACTAAGAACCTCATCTTGGATGAACTGAACATCTTGTCGCCTGTCTCATGTCTGGGATCAAGGATGAGACATCCTTGTGCCTAAGCGTGAGAAGGGCTGGGAACCAGTAGACTGGCTCAGACTGCGAGTGACTGCTCACCATGAAAATGCTTAGGCTCCTTTGTTCATCTAGACCTGGTTTCTGGTTCCCAGAAACTGGGATTATAAACTAAAACATGAAGTAGAGATGATATGAAAAGGAACTGATCCTGTAATTGAATTACACTCATGCGCTGTTGCTGTAGAGCAATGGTCCATGGTATGACTGAGTGTTGTACAATTAGTTTTATAATGCATGAAGCTGGCTGTGATATAGATATTCTACATTCTAGTGTATGAGGAGTATGAACAAAAAAAAAAGAAAAAAAATATTAGCTTTAAATCTTCAGCAGAAGTTGAATTTCTTCAGGTAGAAGCATTAAAGTTTTAGTTTTCATGAACTCTGCAGTATATGCAATTATTTTGTAATAACTTCTCTTTTTGATATTCTGTTAAAATGTACAGTATTTCAGAGATCCAAACCAGTGGTAAACCTTCTCAAAAAAGCCAAATGCTATCTGTTATCTGCATGTTTCCTCACAGTGAAAAAAAGCCCGACGTTTTTAGACGTGAACACGGGACCCTTCATCAGGACCAGCAGTTTTGCCGATGAGCTCGACCTGGAGGGTGAGACACTGCTGACCCCAATAACTCACATCTCACAGTAAGTCAAAGCTGTTGAATTGTGCATTAGTTGACTTAGGCAGGGGAAGCCAATTCAGGTGGGAGGAGCTGAAATATGGAGCTGATAGGGCTATCTCAGATATTTGCGTCAAACTCTTTTTACCTTGAAGTTGGTGTATACTGTTCTGAGTGCCAGTAAATCTTTGCGTTGACCTGAATGAAAGTTCACTTGGCTGTGACACAAGGCTTTAGTTTTTAGCTAATGTCTGTGGGCAGCTGCTGGTTAATAGCCTCAAGATTTTCACATGGAGACAATGAATGTGTGGGCATACTTGCGTGTTGAGAAATATATTACTCCCTCCACCACTTTCCATTGGAAGAGCTGTAAAGTGCAAATTTTAAAATACTTTTTACATGAAATACCAGCCTCTCTGTTTTAGCAGCACCTTCTCTACCAGTCAAATGCTGATCTCCATTGGAAGAAAAGATCTGTTTTGGTTTTATTACTGCTTTGTAGTATACAAAAATAATCTAAAATTGGTCTGTATTTTTTATTTTATTGGTTTTTTTCCTTTTAAAAGATTTTCCCCATGTCTTTTATACCAGAATGTTACCTCCAGGTTCTCAGATTATTCTAAAAAGTTGAGAATTGCAAAAGATTTTTATTCAGATGCCTTTAAAAAAAAAAAATCTGTCATTGTTTAATTTAAACTGCTGACAAATGCTTATTGTTTACTGTAGTAGATGTGTGACAGTGTGTCCTCTAGCAGAGGAATGAGACAATTTTTTCCCCTCCTGTTCCTAGAAATCTGAGGATTTGAGTAGTGAAACCATAGATGACTCATATTTCTGAGGTATAAAATATGCAGAAATGTCTGCTGCCAACTTTCAGACCTTCTTCCTATATAATATAAATAGCAGAGAAGCATGAATGTACTTTTTATAGCTGCTTTGGAAGGGCATTTAAAAAAAAAAAAAGTTGGGTTGGACGAGTCTGCCCTGCCCCCAAACAGAAGGACTTACATTTTCAGCTGAATTACCTAAATGTACATATATTTGTAGGCAGAGAATTTAAGAGACTTGTATTCTGGAAGATTTCTTAGTGGTACAAACAGGAGGAGGAAGTCATAAATTTCCTCAGCCCTTAGACAAGAACAACAGAGCAGCAAAACCAGATCTAGAAGTTTCCTTTGTCTAGCTTTTTTTAAACTTCAATTTACCACAACATTGCAGGCTTTCCTTAAGCTTTGGTGCTAGGAGTTTTCATTACCTTTTGGGGGTTTGGGAGTGATTTAGTTATTTCTCAGTGTCACCTTTATTGATACATTTCAAGTAATAAGGTGCTCCATCACTTAAGTCCAACTTGTGTATCGTCTGAGATTTGCTTTTTTTATTTACTACTTGTGGGAGACTTCAGGATTATAGGTAATGTGTATCAGCTGAAGAACCTTACCAAATTAACACCCTAGTCTTTTAGTAACTTATATATTTCTCTTTTACTGCCTTAATTTTTGGTTGTAACCTTTGCTGAAATCTCCTTAAATTGCTCTAGGTGGTGAGTGATAGGTGCAAAAACATGCCCCCATACAGGGCTTAAATTGAGTCTCTGCTGGAGTGGAAGAAAATGGAAGTTGATGTTTCTTTGAAGACTTTGGGTTTTAATTCAAAAGTGGATAAATTGGATTAAAAGCAAAACTGGATAAAATATTAATTGAAATGTGTCCCTTTGAAGCTCAAATGTTGTAGAGCCTGAGAACTGTTCACTTAGAAATGCATTTACTTTGCATGCAGTTTATTAAAAAGCCTGAAACAATGCCTCCTTAGCCTATAGATATATAAGGGTTTGGCAAAAAGTTAGTGAAAACCTTGTGTTTTGCAATGTCAGTTGGAGTAGTGGCATTTAGGTAACAGGTACTCCCAAATATTTTTAAATTAAAAATATTCTAATATTTGTTGTACTGTTGGGTGGTGCATTCTGCTTGTGTTTGAGACGGATGAAAAGTGAGCTGCTGTGCTGCGTTTCACTGCGTACCTGTGTTGCTGGATGCTGAAGTCATTTTCCATTAATTATTTAGACAAATACTTCTTTTTCATTCTTCATTTCAGAGTTCTAGGGAACAAATATTTATGAGCTGGCTACACATGTTAGCAGGACGTGTATGTTAGACATGTGGGCCCAGAATTAGGAATCAAATTTGTAATTGTGCAGCAGATGTATCTCTGTGTGCAAAGCCACATACAAATTTTCTGTGTAATGTAAGTGGTTAGTCATTTCAGATCCATGTCTCTGTGTGTTTTTAATACAGGCTTGAAAGTTATGCTGTGCCTGAGAGAATCTAGGATTAATTATTTTTTTCTGATGTCCCTAGTTGTGAAGCATTTTATTTCCTTAAAGCCATCATATGTGCCGTGTGATCTCTCCAGATTTGATAAGGAAATAAGCAACGATATGCAAGTCTAAACCCAAGCGCTTAACAGAAATACAGCACCAGCTATGAAAACAAATTAGTATGGAAAAGTTAAATTACGTGCAAATATCTTTGGTTTTGGGTCTTAAAAGCAATTCATACTCTGAGGAACAGAAGCATGAAGACAGTTTCAGAAGCGGAAGCATAATGTAAGACTTTTGATCTACAGATGCTCGAATTTTGGATTAATTGAACTATTTTCCGGTCAATTATGTATTTATTGCAATATATGAATTAGTTTATCCATAAGCCACAGAAAGGAGACTCCAGAATAAACATTAACTTTTGAAAGTCATAAATACATGAGTAATAATACACAGTTAATTGGAGACATGCAACTGGAAAGTGACTTTTAGTTGATAGTATGAAAAATATTTCCTTGTGACATGTAATGTAAATCAGGCAAAAGTGTAGGGTACCTACTGTGTTACTGACAGGCAAGCACTTGGCATCGTTGTGGCTTAAAAAAAGAATGAGGTTAAATTTGTTTCCTCACTTGCATTAGGTAATGGAAAGTAAATGCCATCTTTCAGCACTAATGAGAAGGGGCTTTAGGCTTCTAGGCCTAAAACCCCCTTTAAATTGAATTTCAATGCCCTCCTTGTTTATGCAAAAAATATTCTCTTTTTATAGATGTAGGTGCGTGGTCCCACTGAGTTTAATAGGACTGATTTTGTGTCTAATAATAGAAATGCAGATGTCGCGTTTTGGCAGGACATGCCCATGGCTATATTTTAAATCGGTTTTGAAATAAGTGTTGTACTAAATGTAGCCCTATTTCTGTGGAATTAGAAATGGGAAATCCTTCATGTGGAAAGATCACTGTACTGGTTAATCATTTGTCACTACCATTTTGAGGAAACAAAAATAATAATAGGAGCACTTTGAGACCTGATGTTCGAACTGGAAAGTGATTTAAATGTCATAGGAAAAAACAGGTTTGCAACAAGTATGTGCAGAAATATAGAATAAGATAGCAGTGCGTGGAAGAGTGACTGCACTTCTCCTCTGTGAGAAGTCTCCTCAGCAGAAGATGCAGAGTCAAGCAGAGCAACCTCTGTAATGAGCTGTCACGGATCTCCCCTGTAAAGTGAGCTGTAGTGGTTTGGAGAATGCAGTGCACAGTGTGTTGTTTGAGACAAGACTTGTCTCTTCAAGGCTTTGGTTCATGATCATTGTGGTCTGTTCTGTTGTAAAAGGGAAATAGGAAACTAGACTGTGGCAATACCACACCCCTCCTTGGGACTTCTCACTCTTGTCTTTCTCCCTAATCAGTGCCTTCCCAGATTGTCTTCTCTTCCCTGTTTCACTTCATTGGGTCTTTTGTTCTATTTGCATTTTTAAAGCAGTGGAAAATCTCTGCTACTTGTAGCTGAGCCTAGAGGTTCTTTCCATGTGTTTGTATAATTGTTTAATTTCAGCATCTTTTTTTACTTTACATTAGGCATTAGCTGAAGTAGAAAAAAGGAATTAACCAAGCTTCTAAGCATACAGATGGGAGGGAGAGTGAAAAAGAGCTGAAGAAGGAAGAGAAGAAAATAATGAAGATATATCTTTATATAAATATTTCTCACCTTTTTAAAGAAGTTTAAAAAGAGCTCTGCATTCTCCGTGAATCTTTCAGAAATGCTACTGAAGCAAAAAGAAGTTGATGTCTTTTATATCTATAGTTTCCCATTCTTGGAATTCAGCAGCTCATTAGGCAGTGGTTTGTTTAATTAGTTCTGATGTATAAGTGTTTGGTATTTCTTTCTGCTTCTTAATAAGAGTAATCTTTCAGCAAAATACTTTCTCTAAACATATTGTAAATTTACTGCAGAAATTGAAACATAAGGTAATCTGTATTAAATACAGGATACTGTATTTAAACTGTTTATATATAGAAAGCAGCTTGATTTTTCACAAAGTTTAAAGAAGCTGGTGAGGCCCTTTGAACAACTCCTACCAAGTTCTGTCCCCTTGAATATCGTACCAAATGAGTACTTGCTGTCATAAGACTATAGAAACCAATATACTCTCTAACTATGCAAATTGCTGGCACAATTCTTGATCTTTAGATTGTGAGTATGGTATTACTTCATATACATCTTTCTCTCTCTCTTTGTTCTTTCTTTTTTTTTTTTTTTTTTTTTTTTTTTTTTTTTTTTTAAGGAATTACTGTGGATCCAGCTAGCTTCAGGGAATGTGTTTCTTGCTGAAAGCAGTTGCTCCCGTTGCACGTTTGTGATCTTGTTATTGTCTATATGGTCAAAATAACAATAATTTTGATGTTTTAACGACTCTTCCCCAATTTTTCATGTGTCTCTTAATTGGGATGATGAAAATACACTTTATTAGTTAAGGATTGATTTTGTCAGTATAGTTATAAAATAATTATTCAATGGAGACTTTTCTTGCAATGGTGTACTGCTGTGATCTTAGAGTTAATACAGTAGGCCTACACTAAAATAAAGCATTAGATTAAAAACAAAAAGCGCTTCCTGTCTGTGGTTAAGTGCATTTCCATCCTGAAAAAATTCTGTGTCGTGACATCAGCTTTATGTTCTCTCCGTCAGCGTCTCAGGTGTGCTAGAGAGCTCTTTAGGCATTGCATTAGGTGTAAACAGCAGACTGCAATGGTGGAGGTGTTTTTAAAAATAAACCCTTCTTTGTTAAACAGCACAATAGATGGAATAATTAAACAAACAAATTTAGTACTTCTTAATAATTTCCAGATTAAGAGGAAATTATAAGAGATGGATCTTTCTGAATTATTGAAATGAATGCTCTTGGACACTTTGAAATATAATTGAAATAATCAAAATAAAGTGTGCTGGTAAACACTGCGTTCAGTGTCCATGGTGCTGCAGTTACCCCCAGCTTTTCTTGAAAATAGTATTTTCTTTCTTTTTTTTTTTATATATTTTTATTAGGTGTTTTGCATTTTAATTACCAGCATATAATCTGTTGGTGAGAAATATAACCATGTTGCCTAGAACAAACAGTGCTGAATGTGTTTTATGACTGTCTTTTCTGTTGGTTTATCAGTGAGAGGAATCTCTATTTGCTTTGATTTGCTAGCTCATATTGTAAAAGAGTCTTGCTTTTATCTTTCTCTTGTATACCAAAATGACCCTCTGAAGTCTGAGCAAATATTTTTTTTTTTTTTTTTTTCACTCTCAGGTGGCCAGATGTAACAGCTGCCTTCTGCTGTCACAAGAATTCTCTCTGAAACACTGCTAACAGTATTTAAACCATGATTTGCATTGGGTTCATCATATCATTAATAAGAGGACATGTTAGAAGAATAGCAGTGACAGCAACTGTATGTAGGAACATGGTTGAGTTAAGACCAGAGCTAAATGTTCAAACATCTCTGGTTCCTATTATGTGCTGTTATTCCAGTCATTTACTTCACTTACAACAGGAAAGTCTTCGGTGCCTGCTGTATGCTGGGCAGCATCCTCTTTTCATTAGCCACGTTTCAGTATGTAGTCAAACTCCCTTAGAAATCCTGCTTACAATCTCTGCTGATTTAATAGTTTGCTAAAAAGGGAGACGACTGTTTCCCTGAGTTATTACCTTTGCTATGGAAAAGTGTCATTATATCCTGTGCTTTTGTTATAAATTGACCATAAATTGGGCCATAGAAATCACCCTTAGAACTCTGGACATATCGGAAATCTGATTTTTCTCATCTGTTCAGCTGCTTTGAGCCACTTGAGGATATGAAGTGTCCTTAAAGCTGGTTTAACAAGCAATCAGGAAAGTTCCTTTTTCAGAAGAAAACTCGAGAGCAGTGGTAAACAAGACACTGTAATGATTTCAGTGTCATCACCCCATTCCAGTTTCTTATGGCAGGTTGCATGGGAGGGGAAAAGAGCTGTGGCAATTCAGTCCCAAATATAGCTAATCCCTTAAGTCAGACCGTGATCAATATAATACAGTTATCGAAAAGGACACAAAACATCTCTGATTTAAGTTAAGTAATTATTATTTTGCTAGCTAGTCCCAGTTTTAGGGGGCTGCAAAGCTTGTCTGCAGCTCCAGAGTGGGGTGATTGTAGTAGAGCAGGACCTAAGCAAACTTTTCCCTTACATGTTGAAAGGCAAATGGATGTTTTAGTATGTTTGGTGTACTTTATAGGAATTTTATTTCTGGCTTATGCATGTTGATACCAGCCAGAAGTGCTGCCAAAATAGCTACGGCATTCACACTGTAGCAAGAAGCTAGTGGTACCAGTGTCATACATTTTCATGTGCCACTGCCCTGGTTCAAAATCACAGTAACATCTTCTCTGCACCCAAAGAGCACTGCGGTCACTGCTGTGCTAAGACAAATGTAATACTTTGCTTCCTGGTGCTATTGCATCTGTCTTGTAGATATTTAATCTCTCATCCTATGCCTAGAGCGGAAGCTCTTTGAGTTGAGGACAGTTGTTGTTCTGTGTTTGTGCAGTATCTAACAGGTGAGACCCCGACACAAAAACTGTTTCTGCATTCTGCATTTGATGTGTGCTGTGGAGTTGACTAAAGTTGACTGATTGTGTCTTTCGTGACACAGGCAGTTTTTCATAATCCTCATTTTCATAGATGGATTACCTGAGCTGTGCTGAAGACTCGGGCAGATCTCCGTGGTGTCTTGTTTCACCCTCAACGCTGCCGTAACTGCACTGCTTCCGACCATGCAATAAGTAACGTGGCTAACATCTGTCACATCTGGTTACTTGTTTCTTTTATCTTGAGGGAAAAGTTCTTGTGTACGATGGTGGGTGGTTGCTTTTTTCATAGATTAGATAGAGTGTGTAGTTTACATCTACAGATCTGAAGACCAGAAGGGATAATTAGATCATCTCCTTTGATCTTGTAAAAGACAGGCTGTGGCGCTCCATCAATTTGAATGCAGCATTGCTCTGCTGTGTTCATATTAGGAAAAACACAATTAAAGAATTGTATTTCACAAGCTTAGAGAGTTAACAGGTGAAAAATTGAGGCAGGAACCTAGAATTTGCAATTTCATCTCTCCTTTTATTTTAACTTCCTATCTATTTTTTTATTGGAGAGGGAAGTGCTATCATAGACTGGTGCTGCTGTTTGCCAGAAGGCAGTACTGGACACATAGGTTGTGTTAGAGGTTACAAGCCTTTATGAAATAACGTTCTCATGATCTTTTCTCCCTTACTACAAATTGTCACTGGTATATTCAAGTACAGTGCAAAATGACTATTTGGCTATTTTATGTTACTGACACAATATAAGTGATGTGTTGACTTTTCCTAGTGTACAAACTGTCTAGGCAGAAGCTAAGATAGCTTAGCTATTTCTTTTGTGTTGCAGATGAACGTTGCATTCCTTGGTCTCCAAGTGCTGGTTTACATCTTGATTGATGTTAAGTAATTAAACCAGACTCCAGCTGCTTAGTGATTCAGAAGTACAGGGCTCCTATGCTGTAAAAACAACAAGCAACTCCCCACTTACTAACTTTTATCATTGTTTACTTTGGGCACCATGCAGAATAATAAATGCAAAAACTTTTTTTTTCAGACGCACACATACACATCCCACTTTTATCTAGCATTTTTAAAAGTTGAATTTATTATCATCTTAAGTCCAGAATTAAAATTCAAAGCATAAATAAACATTTTTTTTCCTTTTAAGAGGATGGAGGATAGCTTTATTTTTTGTTTATATTTGGTGGGTATGCCAAAAGAAGTTAAAAACTTGAGTAGTTTGTAATATGCATGCTTCTTCTGGTGGAAGTTATTTTATCCAATAAATGAGATTAAAAATTTGTTTAATAGTTTATTAAGTATATGGCAAATAATTGTTTTCTACAAATGTCATAACAAAATATTCATCATAAAGTTGTAAAATTTACTATTTTAAAATAGCAGTTAAATTAGCATGTCAAAATCTACAGGCAGCGTTATACCTGCACATGCTGCGCATATACTGTGCTAAATCAGTGTAGCAAATGTACCAGCATTTGGCATCGCGACTCTCCAGCGCGGATCAATTTGATATCCGTACAAGCTTGTAGGAATGCTTGCCAAAATAGGTACGTGCCAACTAAGAGAGATAGTGGACCACAGAGATTTATTCCATGTGCAGGTACAAACTAGTAAATGATAATTTTTAGCAAAATTGTAATTCTAATGTTGATCAAAATGTTAGTGTTTTTAATTAGTTCTTTTCATTAGGGAAATGATGGCTGTGGGTGAGAGTGTAGTTACAGATATCTGTGTCTATGTTTGGGGCAGAAAGAGCTGGAAACCACCATAGTGTAACAAGCAAACAGTTTTTCTAATGTATTTTTGACCTAATCATCTAATTCTAGGCTCAACTATCAAATCCAGGCGTGGAAGATTGTGGTGTTAAAACCAATAGCACATGTGGCCCAAGGGACTTTTGTATTTTAATACTTGGTTAACATTTAATTTCTAATAAGGTCTTGTGAGAGCATCTTTTGTAGTAGAGTGCATTACATTGGAAAAATTGAAATCAGCAGCTGGTTTAAATATAGCGGAATAGTGCAACAGGACAGCAGTGCTGAAGGAAAATACCTTTTTGTAACGGTATTAACACACAGGGAAACAGTTTCAAAAGGTGTAAATGGGATAGTTTACCACCTGTAACACTGTATTTATTCAGGAAATTGCCTGCTCTACATTCCGTGGGTAAAAGTAATCTGAAAATTGCTTGTCAATACAAGTTGATTTTTTTCTTATTAACTTTGCTTTGCAATGATAAATATTGCAGTTGCAGGTTTTCTTCACAAGTAAATGCAGCTCCCAGTATGACCAGTTCAGAATCAATGTAGTACTTTCCTCTTGCTGTACTT
Source organism: Tetrax tetrax (assembly GCA_009806455.1). NCBI lineage: Eukaryota > Metazoa > Chordata > Aves > Otidiformes > Otididae > Tetrax > Tetrax tetrax. The sequence continues at coordinate 760,229 of WHYT01017616.1, forward strand.
CTCTGGAAATCCTTTTACAGCATTGACACACTGAAGAATTTCTTCTCCAGCTCCTGTTTTTGATCACTATTGATGATTTTCCCTAATTAAAAAACATGGTCAAGTACTCTCTAATGCCTTACTGATGTAGCAAAGCTTTGCTGGAAAATGCTTGCTTATTGAGATGGAAGAGTTTGTTCAAAACGTCTGCCAAATCCAATCCCAGGCAGAGGCAGAGCCGTAATGCGGGGAGCTGTGCGCATCGTGTCGGTTGCTGAATCCGTGAAGTGCCGCGTGCCTGGCCTTGGGCGCTGGCCCTGGACAGGGAGCCTATGGGAGGTCACAGAGCTGTCGACTGAAATTTACATTCTTCATGTACATCTGTCTTTCCCAAGGAAAACTGATGTGTTTGTCTCTGTTCAATTTTTTCCCTTCTTTTTCTCCACCTGTAAAATGGATAAATGTAATGTCAAAAAGTAAGTGGATCAGAAAATGGTAACTGTTGTTATCGTCCGTCTGTCTTCATGTCCTCTTGGCTGGAGGCCTGCCCCACCGCCAAGTCCCATTTCCTCTGCAGCCAAGCATCGCTGGTACAGAAGCATCACTGTTCCTGAAAAGGAGACTCACTGAGAGTGGTAGCGAGCAGAGGGACTTGGTCTTTCAGGAATTTGGAGCTGATATGAATTAGAACCTTGAAAAGAAAGGCAGGGATGTTCAATGTGACGCAACGCCCTGCAGAGAGCTGTGAGCACAGCAGAAACATCACACTCATTATGTCCCTCTTGGTTTATGAGAGTTGTCATTCTGCATTTCGTAGGTGCAGTGATTATTTGAGGGATGGCACTTCGAGGCAGGCTAGGTCCATAATACAGGCTGTGTATGAGTGGAAAATACTGGAGGACACCAAAAAATGTTTTGCCATCACTTTAAAAGTTTTTTATATGTGGGAATATGAAGGGAGGTGATCAGAGAGAGCTGTATCTGGTGAGATCTTGCATTTGGAATTTACTTGTTTGTCTGCATCTGACAGGACGTTCTCTTTGACCAAACCTTTAAGATACAGGCAGTGAAACTTATTAGAATCATCATTATGATTAGTTTTGTCTTTTTTTTTCTGTAGTGCAGCTGTTACTCTGGGAAGCAGTTGAACCCTTGTTCCTTTTTTTTTTTTTTCTTGTTAGATAAGTACCTATTGAGTCACTAGCTAGACTTTGAGAACAGATGATAGGCACCAAAGTCATATGAGTGCTTCTGAAAGTTTGACCCCTATATGTTTGTACTCATATTTGCCATAGAGGCTTTCTCCACGCAAGTTAGCCTCTGTTCAGTGACTGCTGAGACTTATCTTGCTTGTTTGAAAAACATCCTGCAGTAAGAGAGGGATCCAGAAGTGCTCGTACAGACCATTACTCTTCTCAAGTTGTAGGTTTGGTATAGTGGACTTCACAGGTGTTAAGCAGCAGCAAATGCTTTGAAAACCTTCACAATCAGTTATTTTAAAGTTAGTTTTCACACAAAATGGAAGCTTGTCTTGGGCTGTCCTACAGATGGTGGGACATGCAGGAGAGCACCAGAGCGGTGCAGGATGTCAGTATTCCTTTTGTTAGTGACATAAGCTGGCAGCAGTGATTGAAAAACCAAAGAAATGAGCTTTCTATGAAGCATTCTTTATTCACCTAGGTCTGCAAGTCAGAGATGAAATTGCCTCCATTGCTGAATGTGAAGGGTTCAGGAGCTTTGTGTTGGGAGTATTGGGAGATTGCAGAGGTGAACTCCATCCCTTTCTTCTCCCGTCCTACCTGAAGTCTAGGATGCTGAGCTGCTGTGTGTGCCTGCTTTCATTGTATTGGTTTCCTGAAACCCCACTCTGGATTTCCAGTCCTGCTGTGGTTGGCAGTATGCATACAATCCACAAAAATCAGTCCTCTCTGGAGACGATGTGCTGTACCTGTTCCTCCTGAAAAGGGACTGAGACAGAAAGCTCTACTCTATCTTAACACAGTATTGAGGAAAATTTGGGAAATGGGGATTAATAGACTGTATCATGGGCTGTTGTTCTCCTGTACTTATCTGGTTTTAGAAAAAAATCACTCTCTGATATTGAGAAATTCTGATTCAGCAGCAAAAACATTAATTTCTCCTCTTTCTTCTCCTTCCACCCTTACGCTTTTAGCTATTTTTCAAACAGTGCACCATTTAATGGTTCTTGTTGTTACCTGTTCCGTAGAATAAGTAATGCAGGGGAAATAGGAGGTCAGGTGCACCATTAAACAGATGTTATAAAACTTCATCCGTGTTCTAGCTGTGATAAATAAGTAGAAATGCTAGTCGGTATTCTTCTTGTTGTTTAATTAATACCTCAAAATGTTCAGGCTTTGTGAGCAGTGTTTTCATTTAGAAGGAGAGGTAGGGATCTGCACCTGTGTTTTGTCCCAGAGGATTTGCCCTGTGCTTGCTGCTGTATGTGGAGCCTGTGCTGAGGGCCGTGCACACGGAAAGTCCTGTGTAAGGAAGAGCTGTGTTTGAGACCTAAAATGGCTGCTGGGATAATAAATACTGGAGGGATGCAACCACAGTATATTTGTTCTTCAGTGGATTTAGTAAGGGTTCTCCGTCCATCTGCTTTTTATTTTAGAAACCTAATCCAGTCCTGTCTATGTAAAATTTTCAGATACTAATTTGGAATGCATTCTTATCCACACCCTTTGTTACACTCTAGAATCTTGATCTTTTGTATTTAATTTTTTTAAAATATGACCATTTGCAGTCTTTTTGTTGGTTTTGGTTTTGGTTTTTTTTTTTGTTTTTGTTTGTTTGTTTGGTGTTTTTTTGGGGTTGGTTTGGTTTCGTTTTTTTAGGCCACCCACATGGGGGCACCTGCCAGGTCTTCAGGGGTGCTTCCTTTACTCTGCAGGAGTGAGGTTTTCTGTAAATCTGTGTCTCATCCATTCATCATTATTACATCTTAATGTAGGTTTCAGGTTTGCTAAATTATGTTAAATCACTTCCATATTGAAACACATGAATAATTTTAAATCGCTGTGTGCTGCAAACAGCAGGATCATATTATTAAAGCTCTTAATTGTTTCTATCTTTTTCTCTGAAGGCTTTTGGACTTTTACTGTAAATTATGAACTGGCAAATAATGTAGACTATAGGCCTTGCAGCATTACCACAAATGACATATTTGAGACACAGTACATATAAGAACTCTCTTTTTCTGAGGCAAGTACAGTTTAAAGGTATAAACTTCTCAAAAAGCCATTCAATATAAATCATACCTTACGGAGCTGCAGTCATTGTAGTTTTCAGACCCCCTGAGAGAAGTCTGAATTATTAGAAATACTTGTATGACAGAAGTCTGTAGTTTATTAATGACTTCTTTATGGATGTAAGGTGTCCCTTTGTCAGAAAGAACTGAAAGGGAAAGCAAAAAGAGAGAAAGGGAGGACAGGATAAAAACAGGCCAGGTCAAAGTCTGGCAATATTCACATCTGAATTGCAAATGTTTTAGTCAGATCCGCTATGATTAAGCAGGTAATTTGTGTAGGATACAAAACATAAAAAAACATGCAGTAGAGAAATGAGATTGATAGCTGTATGGAGTTACACATGATGGAGAAAATATTTGAAGTGCATGTGGCAGTAGTGACAGATCTAGCAGAGACTGGAGAAAGAGTTTTGATAGTAGGAAGGCAAAATGAGTTGGAAAGCTGTACCTTAATTACTGGTTTATCCTTGTCCCATCTGTACTTCCTCTGGCCAGCTCATTGAAAGGCTAGAGCATTACAAATGCCTAAATGAATTTTTTGAGGGGAGGATTGGAGAGGAAGGGCACAAGTCTTGGAGGTGCTGTGATGAAGCAGATGGATTGTGGGGCAATGAGAGAGGAGGAAAGAGACTCATTGAAGAATGGTCGTTTCAGTGAACAGGAAGGATGATCATAGCGGCAGCGACGGAAGCAGGAAACAAGCTGAGGATATGGGAGAAAAGTTGGCTCATCTTGGTGATACCATAGGAAACATTTATGCCTGGAATGTGATGCCTTTAATTCTGTTGGCATGTATTTCAGAAACTCAGATTATTACAGGTGTCCTGATGGCTTAATATTTTCCAGATACTAAATTTATGATGCTACATTCTAGACACCTTGGTACTTAGTACTCCTCTAGGACCCGTGTGGATGTGGATGTGCATTCAGAAGCAGCAACTTCCAGAAAATTAACTTTGTCACTTCTTCCTCCTACCTTTCTACCCAAAAGCTTTCAGTTCCCTGATACAGAACTGTAAGATCTGCTGGGAATATGCTGCTTGTTTCCACCAGTTCAACTCAGTTCTCAGCTGCCTTGTTTCAATTCTTCACTTTTTTCCGCCTCAGTGTTTCCCTTTTCCAGTGGAACGCATTGGCCCAGCATTTCTCCTCGCACCAGTGCTTCTTCCTGCCTTCAGACCTCTATGTAGGGAAGACATTGTAGTCCTGCAGATTGGAAATTATTTCTTTTTTCTCTGTTCATCGTGCCTACCATCACTCCTAACTAGTGTATGTGCTCATACAGGGCATGTGCCAGTAGGACAGAGAAATGGTTGAAAGGAGGGGAGGTCCTGATGACTCCACAAACTTTAGAGAGTGCCAAGGGAAAACCCAAGTGGAGACCTGGGAGCTGAAGTCAGTGGTGAAGGCCAAAGGGCAAGAAAACTGGTAGTTTGGTTAACAATTCATTTAACAGTACTTTCTGATTTAGCTTTGCCAAAGACCAGAAATGAGTGAAATGAGCAAAAATGAGGCATTTTCTGTGGCTATATTGTGTCCTGAGTTTTTGAGGGGGGAAAGTTCTACCGGAGTTTTCTGACTCAGTTTTATAAATGATTGCGTTCCTTGGCCTGAAGCCTTTTTTTTTTTTTTTTTTTTTTTTTTTTTTTTTTTTT
>WHYT01017616.1:766643-777434 GCA_009806455.1 Tetrax tetrax
AAAAAAAAAAAAAAAAAAAAAAAAGGCAAAAATATCATAAAAACCTGTCCATGTTTCCTTGATGGCTGTGTTCTCCTATCTGGCCTGAATCCAGAGGCTTGTTTAACACTTCACTGATGCCACTTGAGTTACTGATACCTGCATAACCCCCACATACTTATCTCCGCCCTTTATGGTAAAGGACAGATCATAACATTTCATAACACATTTGAAATAATTTCCAAGTTTCCAAAGACATGCATGGGGTGCTAATATATGTAAATGATGCATGGGACCAGTTTCTCATTAGAAAAATATGACAGCCCTTATGAATCCCTCTCAACTTGCAAACTGAATGTGTTCAGCAAAGGTGGTGTTTTGTTTGAGCAAATAATTTAAAGTGTAAGCATATATCCTGTGTATGTCTATGTGCCCACTTGGACCTCTGATGTCCTTTGTGAATTTTATGTGTATAGTATGTTGCACATATTGACACAGGCTTTTGTATTCAGAGCTACTGAATTCAGAGAATTACACTGTATGTCTAACTTGGTGAAGTTAGCTAATAGTCTTGCTATATGATTTTATATAATTAATTTTATAACTGACTATAAGAAAAAAAAAAAGGGACTATGTAAAGAAAACAGCCTTTGAGAGAGAAACAGCTTTTTCATCTTCTTTTTTTTGTTGTTGTTGATAAACCTGTCAGTGATTTAGAATTGTTATCACTTTGGAAGTATATGTTGCTATTTTCCAAATTGCTGTCACCATCCATACCCTACTTTTTGGTTTTTTTTTTCACAGTTTTAAAAATTGTAAAGCTCTAGTTTCATACTCAAGAAATAGGGTTTGGGGTTTTTTTTCATATGAAGAGAAATAAGTAGAGATGTGAGAAATCCCCCTGCTAAATGGAGGGGATCTAGTTTGACACAAGGGGGCAGTCATGTTATATACGCAATTATCAACCATGGGTTAATAGTCAACTGGATGACAAAAATAGTGTTGTAGGGTGGATGAGTGCAGTCTTACATTTCAGCAGGATTCACCGATGCTCCAAGTAGAATGGCTGCCAGAATCTTAGGAAAGATTTTTGTAATCTTTTTTTAAAGAAAAAAAAGACTGTTGTATATGATAAACCGACTGGTTTGTTCTTAAAGTTTAAATACTGTTCTTAAAGTTTAAATACATATATACATGTATGTGATAATGTAGGCCATAGATTGAGATGACTGCAGTACTTTCCACACTTGTCAGCTATAGTCATCTCACTCAAGTATTAATGTCTCCTCAGGGCTGGGGAATAAGAGGAAATCTAAACATCATATATCTTTTAAAAACTCTGGATACAAAGAATTTTAATTGGAAAGTGGACTTAGTTTAAAGACTGTTGATTCTATGAGAGGGATTGAGTAGGACATAGCTCCAAATTTGTTTTGGACAGGAGATAGGACAGCACTCTGGAAGCCTCATTTCCCTTTCGCATCCCTGCTCATTGCATTCCTGGAAAGGCCAATTGGGTGATGTTCAATATAATTAGTGAAGACGAAGTACAAGTACTGTGTTCAGTGCTTGTTGGGAAGCATTAACATTTAAATTTGGCAGATAGTGACAGTGTTTTACTTGGGTCATGGTCCTCTTCTGTTTTTTGTTTGAAAGATCCAACTACTCTCAACATGAAACTGAATCTGCTTGATTTGCCTTGTAGGTGAGGTTGCATGAGCGCAGAGTTCCAGAAGTATGGTCTTAAAGTAAAGTGATTTTAATCCTAATCCATCATGACACAACACAAACAAGTCTTGCAGCATAGGTCTCAAACATAGCCTTGCAAACAAGTTTCAAACATAGGTCCATGGTGAGAATAGGCCTCAGAGGAGAATGTAGAGAGGAAAAATAGTTAGCATCTTAGCATGTTGTCTGACTCGTAAGTTTGGAACCTGTTTCCTATTAAGAGAGATCACATATGTAAAAGCTGATAGACCTGATCATTGGTTGCTTTAGTATTCTGCTTCTGACCAAGGCTATCTATCGCATTCTGTCACTTCAGCATGTCAGAAATCTCCCTGGTTTCTGGAAACTATTGATAGAGGGAGGAAAAACCCTTGAAAGATGAGACAAAATGTTATAAATAGTGCTGGAACCACTGAGCCTTCAACTAGACATAAACAGGGTGTGAGTGACTCATATGGGTGACAATCCTAAAGTTTATGTGGCCATCTTATGATGTGTCTCGCTTGAGGTCATTATTGTAGAATGTGGACTTTTACTTGGAAGACTACGGTACTTGGGAAGTTGCATTTTTTTAATGGTTTCTTAATCATGTCTGACAGCATTTTGTTATATATATTTTGAGGAGCTGAGTGGTTTCACCATGTATGGCATACTTTGCTGTCAGGAAAGAAAAAAAAATCAGATTATTTCTCCTTCATGAATTCCCATATTTTAACCTCCTTAGCTAGGTAAGATTAACAAGCAAAAATAAGCAGACATGCATGCGCTGCTGTATAAATAATTTTTTTTTTTTTTTTTTTTTTTTGGCAAGGACACAAGGCCAGTGCAATCCTGTTGTCTGCATTGTCACCAGTCACCAATCCCCAGATAGCTTTTGAACATGTTGTCTGGTCTTACCTTAATTTAATTGGAGTTAAGTCTAAATGATACTCAATGTCATTAAATAAGCAGTTGTGTAGGAGAGGAGGAAGAGGGAAAGCTCACAGGTGGTTCTTCTACTGAAGTGAAAGGTTTTAGAAAGGCTTTCAGTCTTTCTTACTAGTTACTCATTAGACGGGGCACAATCCACACAGCAAGCATCAAGAAAACCAAGTTTTGTAAATTGTCCTGTACACACAACTATTTCTTCTATTAGAGAGAAGATGAGATGGTATCTAAGCTTGAAAGTTGAGAAATACCTATAATTTAATGAAGTGAAGCCCCACGGTAAGTATTCATGCGTGCACCACAGGAGCAATGAAAGTGTTAGGGAAGATTGCAGTGATGGGCTGTTTTCTCAACTATGTTTATACTTCTCGTAGTAAGCCAGTATCTTTACAGCTGTTAAATGGTTGACACCTGGGAACAACCCCTGTTCTTCTTGACAAGTAGGTTCAGATTGATTCCATACGACAGTTTGATGGATATTTTCATTCAGGGAATGAATATTTCATTCTCACTCAAAGTCTAACTAGTGAGATTACACTAACCTTGAACTAGGTATTTTCACTTTCGGCATCTATCTGCTCCCGGTGTGAAATTGTGTTTATCCTACTCCAGGTTATAGAGGGAAAAGTAGATATAACAGCTTGGGACAGATGAGGAGAAAGATAGTTCTTTGACACCAGTTCTTTGACAATGTAAGGCTTAGAGTATCAGTCAAAGTAATTATTTTTTTCTGACAGCAGTATGTTTTACTTATCTCCATGAAAGGACAAAATAAAGTGTACATGCCAAAAATACCCATATTTTCTGATAGGGCTTGAAGAATTTTCTCTTTCTTGAAAGAATTTCTCTTTCTTATAATTTCTCATCAGGATTATGCAGGAGCCCATAATTGACTTTTCTCCAATACTTGTTCCTCTAAGCTGTTGCATCTTAACCCCCTTTTTGGTGCATTCACGTTTTGGGCAGGGAAGGTAAGCTACAGAGTGTGCTAATTTAGTCTTGGTTAATTAAAAGTAGGTAAATATGTTCCTATGGACCTTCCTTTAAGATTGTTAAGCTACTTTTTTTTTTTTTATCAAATGGAAAAGTTGATAGATAAAGTTAAAGGTCTGTTCATCAGCTTCTCATGGGAGTCTGCAAATCTGTGGATAAATTGGTGGCCAGATTCCTTTGTCCTTTTGTCCCTTCTTTTCACTGGAAAGACAAAGTATATAATTTCATAATCTGTCTTGTGGATGTAAATGATTTTTTTAAAATATATTTTTCTCTTGTAAATCATTGCCATAGGATAAAAGTTGTCAATATCTGAAGGATGAAATTAAAAGTGGTAGCATGTATATTTTCGGAAGTTCAGTTTTAACTTTGGGCAGAGGCTCATTTATAATCCCCGTTGGACAATGCGTTTGTTCTCTTCGACAGTTGAATAAGGGGAAAAGACATGTTGAAAAATGTGTTCCTGTCCTCTTTTTCTGTGTGCTTTTCTCTACATCTGTGCTTAGTAGAATCCCTCAGGGTATCCTGGATTGTATTTACCAGGAAGAAAGAATACCTGACTAGACTAGCATTACTCCTCATGATTATGGTGTCATCAATTAACTTATATGACTCAACAGTGAAGCTTGCCAGTCATTTTAAAGCTTTGGATAATGAAACTCAGGAAGTTTGTTCCTACGGCAAATTTCTTCAACCTTTGTTTAAAATAGTATAAAATAACTTCCTTTAATTGTGGAAATATACTGTTGGCAAAAGGCAAGGGCAAACTCTAAGTCTTTAAACATTAGAAAACATGAGTCCATCATATCTAACAGGTTAGAACTGGTTTCTCCACACATCCAATAGCAGACAAAGAGCAACAGTGTAATAATTAAAGCTTAAGCCATGTAGTCATAAACTATTATAAGTAATTGTGACTATCGCAGCTTAGGAGTTTTTATTTTCTTATCTTTCAGAGTGGGATTGTTTTTTCCCCCCTCCTTGGAGAAGGGAAAATGCCTCAGTGCTTTCGAAGGGCTAGTAGGACAGCTTGACAGTTATGTAAGCAGCTGTCTGCAGAAATTCATTAAATGTCTGATTGTGCATAGCCACGTCTGATCCTTCATGCTCATGCTGAGCTTTCCCCCCTGCCAGCTACCTTCTTGTCTCTGGTTCATATTGTGGATATTCATTTACAGGGATGCAGACTTCACTGGTCATCCTCCTCACAGTAAAGTATGCTGTGATCCCTTTAACTTTGTAGGCAGGGGTTCACATTTTTACATGAAATGCAAAAGGAATTTGGTCTCTAAATGGTGTGGCTTCATGGAAGAATGAATATAGTCCCATACGCTTACTTGCTTCTTACTGCTTTTCTGTTTAATTTTTTGAGGCTCTTCCATCTTAGGTGATCTTCCAAGAGATCACCTAAGAGAGTTTTTAATCTGCAACTGTACCTGATTTTGTTTTTGAAAGTACCAGTGTTTACTGGCCTACTGTGTGCCCCACCATATCAATGAGGGAATCATGAGCAATTCTAACATTAAAGGAAAGCATAGATTTTTAGTATTTCAAGGGGTGCTCAATGACTCGTATATTTGGAATTTACGACCTTACATCCTGTGCTTATTTTTTTCTGTTTTACGTCACTTTATCCACCTCCTATATTCAGATTTTTAGTTTTTCAACATCATAGTTTCATTTCATTTTCTTCCTATCTGAAATTTCATCAAGATTTCTAACACTGATCTTACAGCTCATGTATTTCTTAGCTCTGCCTACATGTTGATGCCATTTATAGCAAAAAGAATCTTCAGATCAATGTGGGATTCCTTCTGACTTCTGCTAAGATTTTGAACAGTTTGTTTTTATGTTTTTTTCCCTACTTGTTGAAGTTGAGAGGTGGCAGGACTGAATCATGCCAAGAGTGAAGCCACCTTACTTAGGTTTAGTCAATGACCGGAAGATATGCTAGAGCTGAAAGTTTGGGGAAATCTTTTCTTAGACAAGGTGTGGTGGCACTATAAAGGATTGCAGAAAGATTGCAGAAAGCTGCCAGGCTGTACTTTCTGCTTCTTCTACCCTAGTAGCTGTACTGATAATTTTATTTATTGCTACAACTAAATATTGTACCATGCATTTTGTTGGACAGTAATTCTTGTATTGACCATCACATCCTTCCCACAAAAATGCCAAACTCACTCAGCTGAGTTAGTAATTAAGCCTAAGGAAGAGCAGACAACTTCTGGGAGTAGCTGTCTCGTGAACATGTAGACCCTGGTTTAGGTAATTGGTGAAGCATACACTTTGAGTGCTTTCTGAGTCTTAATAGCTTCAACGGAGGTAATGTTTTGTTTAACATACAGCATGTGCCTGCGTGTGCTGCTGAATCTGATCCAGCTGAATCCCTGTAAAAGATCAGGGATTAGAACTGAGATTCTCCAATTCTCTTGTTTGGACTGTGTCTGCCAACTATGAGCCAGGTTGAGCAATCATAGCATTGCCAGCCTCAAAAAGGCCGTAAACTGTGAGTTAGGCCCTGCTGAATCACAACACTTAAGGAAGTATTGGCATATCTTTTTAACCTTTTGTTTTCTTAACATTTAGGCTACACATAATTTCAAGCCCTTCTGTAAAGCTAGAAATACACTTAAAAAATTAAAGATGTTCCCATAAACCCTTGAAGTTTCAATCCTGTAAGGTTTTTCTTTACTTTTTTCTCTTGATCCTGTATATCACCTTTCTCTCACTTACATAGATCATATGTCTTTGTTTCCTTTTTCCATGTGGAGAGAGGGAACCAGATCAGTTGATGGCTTTGGAGAGGGAGGAGCCTTCTGATTTCCTGGAGGATTCTCATCTACGCACAAAATAGACTAAAGGATTGTACACAATCACAATCACAAACACAGTCACAAACACAACCACAGAGAAAAAGGAATTCTTTATTATTTCACTAGTTAAAACAACTTTTACTATGAGTTTGTGTCTGCTTTGGCTGGTGCATATCTAGAATTTTATATCTAGAATGTTTGTGAGCTTGACCTGTGAGAAGTATGTGAAAATTAACAGTGGTTCTTTATTGCCTGGGATATGTGGGTGAAAGGCTTCCATTTTTGCAGTGGTGTAGTGGGATCTGTACAGCAGAAGTCAAGGAAAAAAACCAGAACCTCAGCCCTTTGAGCTGGGAGAAGCTAGAGAGCATCCAAGCGCAGTGTTGAGGAGACCCCTTGGGGGTCCAGCGAGGATGCTTTACCCTGATGGTGTGGAAGGCTGGGGGTGGGGGTGTGAGTGTAAATGTGTGTGTATGTTCATTTACAAAGTCATTAATTCAAGTGAGCACTTCCCTTTTTCTACACCATTTATCCCTCTCTGCTTTTAAGCTGATTTGTGCTCCTTAATTGCTCTTGTACTTTTGGCAGCTGAGGTGCCTTTTGTGCAGGGCAACTCTATTCTGTTTGCTGTCTAATCTATGTCTTGTTTTGCAGTTTGCTAATATTACGAACAGATTCTCTGCAGTGACCCATCTCACCTCCTCCCTCCAGCATTTTATCTCTCAGAAGTTCTCTGCCAATATCCATTTTCTTTTATCTAGGAAAATTAATGTGTCCAATGGGGTTATCCTTCCTTTTCTACTCAGCTGCCAATGCAAGATGTATATTTTTGTACTGTTGTCATAAATTGTGATTCATTTATTGACAATTTCTACTTAAAGTCTCTTGCAACTGCGTGTGTTGTCACAAACATGCACACTTGGTTCTCTCGGGGAAGTACAAAATGCGTTTCTGAAAACCGGAGCAGAAGCATTTGTGAACTCAACCCAAAGGTAGCCAGCGGGTAGCTTGTTTCCCGCCCAAATCCCGAGGTTTGCTCGGCATTCCGCTGCTTTGCTGTGTGTTTGTCATCCGAGCGCAGACACATGTTCAGTCTAGCAGCTCCTCTTTCAGCCAGTGTTTGAGCAGCAGTTAAAAGAAGATGCACTCATGTGGAAAATCCTGGCAGCAGGCACCCTGGATTGTGTTGCAGCAGCTGTCGTCAATGGGAAGGCATTGATGTTTACAGTGTGTGTTTTTCCATGGAATTTTGTTTGTCTGCCGTATATATACAACACGGGCTATTCTTCTCTGTGTGATGTGTTTTTCAGTGCTTTATAGACAAAGTGTTTTCTGTGGTAATGTTTAGATATTAAATGGGAATGCAGATGTAAGGCAGACACTGGCTTGAAAACATTCACAATTAAAATGTCTGAAATGCAGTAATTTAGATTAATCAGCATCTTTGAAACAAACAAAAAAAAAGGGAGAAAAAAGTCTTACTGATCTGAAACATGCAATCTTGCTTCAGCATACATATTGAAAAATGTGGGGAGGAAGAAGAAATGTTTTTTTTTAAAAGAACCTATTTATCAGCACATTAATTATAAATTATTTTTCATAGATAAGTTATTTCTTTTTCTTTATTTGTATAGAGCCTTGAGGTGGTGTTGTAATCTGAATTGCAAATGGTTTAACTGTCAGTAGCAACATTGGATGTTTTGATATGAGATGAAAAATCCTTTTTTTGTTATTTTTCCCAACAGATCAATGTAACGGGGTGTCACGTTTTCATAGCTTTTTTAGTGGAGTTGTCATTTTAGCGCCTAGGCTACAATTGGCACAAGTATATGATGATGTCACTCTGCCTGCCTCTGTCATACTTCCATTTATTTTGGAGGAAGGAAATTTTTTTCTTGTTTTATTTTTCACTTACTTAGGTCATGCCAGTGGAATTCAGTGGGCCTTGCATTGTTTTCCAAAGCCATAGTTCAGCAAAATGCTTTGACATGCTTCCTCAAAGTGGATATTAGGCAGCCATTGGCTTGGGTAGGATTTAAGCACTATCTTAATCCTTTTTTTGGAGAATCATGTGCTTTGTAGCTTATGGATAAGAATCTGCCTGTCCTCATAGCACAATGGGCAGTGCCGCGAGGTGTCAAAAAAGAAGAGAGCACCTCCAGGCAATCAGACTCAAATAATTTGGATACTTTATGAATGAAAAGGAGCAGGGCACTGCATGTATGAAATTGTATGGATATCTCGAAGCCTGAATGTGTTTCTCTGATCTTGAGAAACATCTGCCTTTCCGTTGGGTCATTTGCTTTTTGGCGTTGTGATAGGATGTGGATGGAAAGCTGAATCAAGTAGTCCAGCCACATTGTGGCAGTTGCATGCCCTGAAAAAAATGCCCTGCAGAACAGAATTTTGAGTAGCATTTGGATAAACACTAGACATGCAGTTGTCTTAAGTTTACAGAAAGAAGTGCTGTGTTTGTGTACGGGCCAGCCAGTCTGCAGAGTTTTCCCAGAAGTGTACAAAGTCATACCCTGATGCTTGCAGTCTGGCACAATTAATGAACACCAGAAAAAATGTAACTAAATGGAACAGAATTTGTGAAATAGTCTGCTTTGAATTTTTTAGAAAAAAAAACCAAAACAGTATTCAGTAGTGGGATTTTAGTCTGTATGCTGAGGTGGTGCATAGGAACCCATCGCTGTGTTACACGCTGAGACTGTCTCTACCTGTGCCTCAGGAAGCTTGCGTTTCCGTCCCTTCCTAGATTCTGTCTTTGTATGCTGGAAAAAAAAGGCCCAACTTTTAATTGTACACAAAAGTGTGTTTTCAATTAAATACTGTGGAAGTGTAGCAACAGCAAACCTTTACATCTAGTCCAAACTCAAACACACATACATCAGGAGGAGGCTTTTACTGCAATTTGAGTGCAACAAAGCCCAAAACATCATGAAAAGTGGAAGGTGCACAGGGCTACAGTTCAGTCTTCCATAGGCATCAAAAATATCTTATTTTTACTAGTACCTCACACAGTCAAGCCATCATAGTTGGTTTCAGCCAAGTCTTCTTTCTCTTTGATCTCTACGCTGCCTGCTATTATAAGATACTGAATTATCACCCCCTCCCTCAGGCTGTCTCAGAAGTTTACAGATGCAAACTTTCAAATCAAACCATTTATGTTCAGCTGGTTTCCCCTTGCTCCCTACTTTTGCGAACCACCCAAAGCAAAGTTCACAAAAGAGAAAAACAGTAGTGCACAACACTTAATAAATTATCACTCAGTTATTTAAAAAATATTTCCTGAAGTAATGTTGTTTAATATGGAGCTATGATGAAAGCAAAGCCACATTGCAACTTATGTCTCAGGTATATATATTGGCACTGCTAACAGTGATGATTGCTTCTAAAGAATTCATGGTAATTAATTGATGTGTATTAATTGTGTATATATTTTTGTGTAAATGTGTAGGTGTACCTTGTGCCATCAGCTTTGGCTGAAGTGCTAGCTCAACAATAGGAACACTGTGAGAAATCAGGCCTATGTGGAATTGCGTATCGACATTTTCACCAAATTACTACCTTTTTTAAATTCTTTTGCTAGAATTATTAAAGATGTAACCACAGAGCCTCTTTTACAAAGTGCAGATCCCCACTGCTGTCAGTTTTCATTTCATTTCTTGAACACATTGCGGCCTTGAAAGCAGTTTTACTATAAATAATGCAACTGCAGTTTGGGATTTTGGTAAAAAAAAAAAAATAAGAATCTTTTAATTTTATTTTCAGAGGGAAAAATTGCTGCCTTTTCCATTCTTTTGTCTGAGGTTTGAAGCAAACTAAAGTAGTAGCTTGAAAGCTTTTTAATTTCCCAAGTGTGTATTCCATTAACAATGACACTTCTAAACTCTGTTGCTAAACCTTCTAATCTTTAAGGTTCTGTGAGTGTAGGCAACTGTCAGGGAAGCTGCATAATTTGGCAGTGAAGTCATGCCTGATTCATTGGCCCTTATTTATTGTACAATTATTTCTGCAGTTCCTAAAGATGATAATTCTGGTGGTAAATGTTGATGGGAAGTCAGCAGTCCTGGACTGAGAATGAGATCATCAGCATTACATGGTAGAGTGAAAGCTGGTAGAAGGCATTCCGTTGAGTAATGTTGTATTTAACCCAGGGTACCTTTTAAAAACAAATTACTTAAGGGGCTTTTAAAGTTGTGGGTTAGGTTTTTTTTTTTAATCAATTTATTCCTTAAAAAGTGTGAAAATAATTGAGAATTCCTTTTTGTTTCTTTCCCCATTGGTTGGATATGATTTTGACTGTCTCTTCTTTTTTTTTTTTTTTTTTTTTTTTTTTTTTTTC
>WHYT01017616.1:778871-795180 GCA_009806455.1 Tetrax tetrax
TTTTTTTTTTTTTTTTTTTTTTTTTTTTTTTTTTTTTTTTTTTTTTCTTCCCCTCTTCTCTTGAACTTTTCTTATTTTGGTTCCTCAATGTAATTTAATTAAAGGATGCTCAGGAAATGCCGAGTGCGTGGTGCAGGTGGCTGCTGTGGGCTTCCCACACTCAGCTTTTCTGTGTCTCCGTAGCGTAACCTGTGCATTCCTGTCCTTGAACTCAGAATTCTGAGCTGCCTGTCAGTGGCTCCAAGTAGTCACAACCTGTATCGTGGCTCCGAGAAGATGACAGATGGCAGCTGGAGACTGGTTTGGGAACAACAGCATTTATTTTGATTTGTAACATTAATCTGTGCGTCCTCCCCCTCTCCTTTCCTCAGTGTTTTGAATAGAGCACTCAGGGAAGGGAATGAGAAAAGAAAAGTTTGGCTGACACTCGTTTACCTTGGTTTTAGTTCAACAGCATCAGTGGCCTCGGCAGATCAAGCAGCTCTGGGAGTTGGTAGCTCAGTGCTGCAAAGCTGCCCTGTGTATTTCACGTGCTGTGCAAAAACGGCCACGGCAGCACAGGCAGTGCCTAAATTCACATTCAGTGATAGCATTCCTTTGTTGTGAGATAGGAGGTGGGCAGTTCCTGACTTCGTGGAAGTCAGCAGGGGTTTTGCCAGAAACTTGAGCAGGCCTTAGATTTTATCCACAGTTTTCAGCATTGTTTTATTTCCAGGATTTGTCCTGAACTGTAACCTCATGCGCTGGGGCTGTCTTCAGCAGCTGCTTTGTACGGTGCACGGATGGCATCATCAAAACGTAGCACTTGTTTGAGGGTCTCAGACACTGCTGCAGTAGAAATGGTGCAAATCTAAACAGGATCTGTGTGCTTGTGATCGTGGTTTTTAACCTGGCCTGAAAGCAAGGTGCTGTGAATTGCTTCAGTACTGAAGCTGGAATTGAAGTTGAACATACAGAAAACAACCCAACAGCCATCCCCAGATAATGAATGGTGCTGCAGGAAAGGAGGGGGCTGATTAGAGGTGGAGAAGTGCAGGTAAGCATGATGGATGTGTTTCTTAGAAACCAGCCTGCAGAAAGCTGGATATAAAGATACAGACCAAAATAAAGAGCTTCAAATACTCTCCTTAGGGACATTAACACCTTAACAGCATCTAACACATCCAGTTTTCTGGATGAGTGCTTGGCATGGTGTAGTTCTATGCAGAGGCAGACACATGCTTTGGGCTGCATAGAAAGCATCAGAACAGGGCAGTTCAAAGATATAATCTCTATTCAACAAAGCATCAATAGCATAAGCTCTTCATGCTAAATTAGGAACACATATGAGCTAAGAAATAAAATACAGGTTTTACTTGTAGTAACTCTTCTGGTACCGGTTTGTGACAACTCGTTTGCAGTTTACAGCAATTATGGTTTCATTTGTTCTCCTTATACTTATATCTTATTATAATCTATTAATAGATTATTTTTTTTTTTAGGTTTTTTTTTAACCTTCTTTCTAGCAAAGACTCGCTAAATGTTATGCCTGCTAAACACAAAGTCACAGGAAAAGTTTGCACTGCAGTACTGACCGTGCGCAGTGTTCATTCCAGTTGCTAAGCAGTGCAGAGCTTTATAGCACTTGAGAATGAAGATGTAAAATTAAACAAAAATTTAATATAACTGTCCATTTGGAAAGTGTGCAAAAGATTATCAAGATAATGATGAAAAAAAAACTTTTTTTTAACTTATTGGTTAAAAATCTTAATGTAGCAAATGTTAGAGTAAGCTTTTAAGAGATGTTTGATCAAAATTTTCCTTAAAAACTGTAGAACAAAAGCCTCAGGATAGGAAATTGTGACTGATGCTCTTACCTAATTTTAAGGGGAATACCCACTTTTACTATCCTTTTATGTTCTGCTAGTGAAAAATATTGTACAGATTATCAAAGTACATTAAACCCTGAGAAGAAGCTGACAGCAAAGCCAAAAACCTTTCTGGACTATATTACTGTGTGCTTTGATGAACAATGTTTGATATTTACCATTTGTTTTGTAGTAGAATTATATTTTGTGGCCTCAGGCAGAGAACTGTATTTGAACTGTTTTACTATTTCTTTCTCTTTCCTCTGAGTATGGAAGAATTGTTGAGTCACCTGTGTCTGCTCCAGTGTCTGAACTTTCTACACCTGCAAGAGCTTTTTAAAGCAGTATCCTCAAGCAAAGTAGGAATGGACTTTATTTTGAAAATTTTATTTCTATGAAAAGTTTTCTCTGTGCATCTTTACATACTTCTTGCTAATATTTACCAGCATCATGCTTTCTGGGTAAATTTCTGAGGTGGTATCTACATTTTGTAGGGCATATAGGTATATGCTAAAGGTTAAGCACTTTGCAGATCACATCCTTACTGAGCAAACAACTTATGCATCTCTTTAAATCTAGCTAAAGTTAATGGCATTGTTGTTATGCTTAGAATTAACCGGATTCTTGAATGTTTTTCTGAACTGAGACCAGTTCCTTTGAACTGGTATTTTAGTCCGTTCTGCAAGGAGAATGGGATAAGGATTTGTTGCTGTAAATGTCTCATAACCATGCTGAACCCTTCTGCTTGAAGGAGTTTGATGAACAGTATGTACCTGGTTTAGTAGAGATTAAGAATGTTTTTATTGCAAAGGCAAAATCAGGTTTGTTGGGTTTTTTCTTTTTTTTTTGTTGTTGATTTGAAAAGATAAAACTTCAGATTGAATTCAAATGCAGACTTGAAATCAACCAAAAAATGTCTGTGATGCTTGCGAAATGATTAACTTCTGGTGGTTACTCTGAACTAGCGTGCTGCTAGTTCGCAGTCTGAGCAGTTCAGAAATAGTGCGCTGACCGTTGAATTGAAGACAAGCAAATCAAAGCCGCTTTTCCTGTCACACATACTTGTGTTAATCCTACTACAAGAGACCAAGCAGAGACACAGTAGGTGTTAAGAATTGTTGAAAAGTTCAAAGTGTGTATACTCGGTAGGATGCAGTGACTCCGGGGTGCACGGGCTTTGAAAGGGTGATGTTGCAGCCTCGCGGAAAGGCTCTGTTCCTTTTGCAGTGGTTAAAAGGTGCTGTTATATTTGGTAAGGAGAAGGCTGTGGAAAGCTGAAAGGGAGCAACTGGTAGCCAATGTGTGTGTGTGGGGTCCCGAATACTTTATTTTAACATATTCTACTGCAATCACATTATTAACAATTCACACTTCACAGAAATGAAAGGAGGAAGAAAACTATTTAGATCGTCTTGGCTAATACTCTTGCCAGCGCAGGGTTGTGTCCTGCTGTATTTTCCCAGCGATGTTAGACTGTCCATCTTTATCTGACTCAAGTGATAATGCATTCCCGAAGAGACGGTTTCACAGTCTAATAGATTTCACTGTTAGGAAGTTTTCTGTTGCTCTGTAAACTAAATTTTACTTTGTTTAAATTCAGACCATTACTGTGAAACAAATCTCCAGCAATTCCCATCACTGTCCTTGGCTGTTTACGCAATTCAGGTACCTGTAAGTCTAAAAGTTGTGCTATTAAAGAAACAATGCCACTGGATAAGTTTTTTTTCACTGAAAAGAAACAAAAACCAACCAACCAAAACCAACAAAAAACCACAACACCACCCCAAAATACCAGTTGTGTTCATCAGCCTGGTGTTTTTGCATTGCAACTGTGTAAAAGTTTGTGATAAAATTAATTCAGCGCTGTGTTTATAACAGCATTTGTGGCTCAGCTATGTAGTCTATGCTGTATATCTGGTAAAAGGTAACAGTGCACACACAGTGACAGAAATACAGAAGACATATGAAGCTACAAGTAGGGGTGGTTAGATTATTTTTTTTGTTTGAGTTTTTTTGGGTTTGTTTTTTTTTATTTCTTTTTCGAGTGACACATTGGACTGTTTAGTTTTGATCCAGGTGTTAAAGGAATTGCAGCCCCTTTACAATAGCCTGGTAACTTAAAAGAGCGGTAAAACTGATTGTTTGGAACATTCCCAGTTTAGGGAGGTCTACGTAGGCTCTTCAAATCTCTGACCTGTAGGTGTGGTAGAAGTGTAGAAAGAAGGGGTAAAATAAACAGTTGATACTCCTGTCAACTCAGTGGGAATCCAGCAGATATCCTGGAACTGTCAGCCTTGCCACCTGGCTGTGTCTAGCACGCAGGCATACACAGACAAAAAGATGGAAATGCAATTCCCAAACTGTGTTAAGCTCAAACCCCAGCTGCAGGAGAATGGAAAATGGGAAATGATTCCGTGAGTTCTGACAGATCTCTAAGACGCAGATCTAAAGTGATAAACACAAGGACAGGATTCACAATGCTTGCATTAGCCCTCATTAACAAGTCTTATTTGCGTGCGCAAGTTGCATGGATGTATGGCTGGCATTGGGCTGGCAGCTCAGCTTTTGGAGGTGCCCTTTTTGACTGTGAGTAGATAAAGGTGTCTGCAGTCTTATTTCATGGCCACTTTCTAGGAGAACTTCTCCAACGTTTGAATCCTCTTCAAACCACATCTCTGGCTTACTTTGGCTGTGGATGGTCTTTTTTAAAATATGTATCTCTATGCCTAATACAGACCCGGCACTGTGTTTCCCTGGTAGAGAAGGGAGAGCTGATTACTGTAGAGTCAGGAAGAGAGAATTAGGACCTGATAAGAGCCTTGGAGATGGAAGGCCAGTGTGGTAGTGTGTCCCTACTGCCTGCGCTCTGATTCCTGCCTGAAATGGCTCATCTGAATTAGAAGCTTCCTGGCAGCTGTGGGTAACCTTCAAGGTTGTAATGCCTCATTTTTGTTATCTTTGGCTCTCTACTCTGTTATAAACAATGTGTCTCATTACAAAATGAAAAGCTTTGTCTTCAGAATGTAGACTTATAAAAAGTTTACACTCCGTATTTTGAAATGTCTTTGGCTGAACCTTTTGCTTTCCTTTCTGCTGTGTGTTTATCCAGTACTTCTTGTGCAATCATTGTGCTTGATTTAGGTATTTGACTTTCCAAGAGCTGATTTATACCCATACATACATTAACTGTAGATGGAAAAAAGTCAGTTCAGAAATCTTGCAACTGATCGATAAGTAGAACGTTGTGGAACTGCTGGAATGTACTACATCTGAGATGCCAGAGTTGATAGCAATGCTCTGTTGTTTCTTTGGGAAGAGGAAGGTTGAATCAGCATTGTAATTAAAGACAGTCCATACAGTGAATGCGCTGTGGACCTTCTCTTTTCAAGGTGGCATTTGTTACAGTAGTCTCTGAAAGCACTACTGTAGTTAAGCATCTGTAAGTACTTTTATTGTAAACCCTTATTTTTATAGCCTTATAGCTTGACCATAGAAATTTGCCCTCGGCAAGAGCTTGGCACACAGACTGTTGTCAACACAGAAGTCTAAGTTATGTATTTATTATCTTCTCCTTCTTAAATCTAGTTCATTTTAATTAGAGATGGGCTTGTGCTGCAGAATTCAGATCCAAATCTTAAACTCTCCTCCCTTGGTTTAGAGGATGCATAGTCTTAACACTTACTTTCGGGCCAACCTTTTGTTTAAATTCAGCTGGCAACAGTTAGGCAGTGTGGTAGTGTCAGATCCTTTTACTGTTCTATTTCAAAAAACAAAATTTTTGACGGCACTACCTTTTCTTCCATTTAGAATGATGTCTTCAGAAAAGCTCAACTTATTTTTGAGTTTTGTATTTTGGGGGAAAAAAAAAATCAAATGGCTTCTAGGTTTTTTTTTCTGTTTTGGAAGATAATAGAATTTGAAAGGCTGATGTTGCAACCTGGTTTGGCTTCCTGGAAAAGCAGTGGTCTGTACTGATCATGTTAACAGCTCCTGGGTCTCGGTAATCACATTTAGCTCTGGGTATCTCAAGTGAACCCCTAAGACCAAATACTTTTCTGGGACAGAGGAACAATCCAGAAACCTGTGCCTTAGAAAACTAGTGCTGCAAGCATCCCCATCAGTTGCGCATATCCCTCCCAGATTCCCTTCATCTGTTCAGAACTGTGATTTCTACTTACATCTGTCAGAGGCAATGTGTCAGTAAAGCAGGGAAATGCAGGTATAGCATGTATACGCCCATGCTTCCTTCTTACAAAAACAGGGTAAAATCTGTGTGAATTACGTGTCTGAAAACGATTGAGCTCTTCAGAGCAATCCCTCACAAGTCCTGAATGAGAGATGAATTTTTTTTAAGCCAAACAACCTTTTCAAGCCTCCTTTGGCCTGACTGTTGTCTTGCAATGGTGCAATGATCTGCTTACCTTAAGAGGACATTCTTCATCTGAATTTCTTGTATCCTCTGGTCTCTGTTTTTTGTACATGGAGTTTCCAGGCTATAATCTCCTTTAGCTTCTGGCCAAATAATTTCTCTAAGCTAGTGGCACTGTCAGTAACAATCTCATTGCTATTCTGAGGTGGAGCCATCAGTGTACTGAGGCTGCTCTGCCTCAGCTTTCCAGGTATTCCTGAATTCCTAATACTGAATAAGTGCTCCAAGCCACATTAATGGTAACCATTGACCTGGATGCTGAAATACAAAAAGGCTTTGATGAAATCATACCGAATTTGTAAGAGGACAAATATCTGTCTCACAGTTGTTTTTTTTTAATGACATAATCCAAACTTTGCGTAAGTACTAGCATCAGTATGTATGAAGGTGCATGTCAGACATTTAGCTAAGCGTATACTCATGTTTTTAGGAAGAGAGTAAAAGATACGGCCAGAACATGCCTGCCCCTGAATCAGAAATGAGAAATCCTTATTCACACTGCATAAGTCAGGGTCGACCTTTGTCACCAGCCCTGGTTTTCAGCTACCTTTTGTACATGTGGACGTTCAGAACTAGTAAAGAAACTATGCTTATGCTTTTCCAGCATTAGCTGAAAAGTGTTAGTCTCTTCTTCCATTCTCAGTCAGTACATTTAATTAACTTGTGATGGTTTCAGTCATGAGACTTCTTGAGTACAGAAGTTTTCTAGTATCAGTCTATTTAAGTGTTGCATACAGGAGTTGTGAAGCATATGAGGGAGATGTACATGTAAGTCAGTCCTTTTTTCCTTCCCTTCCTGTAGCAGAAGACCAGGGTAAGGATGAAACTTTTTTTTTTTTTTTTTTTTTTTAAACCTTTTAATCATTTAAAGAAAATGATTTAACTTTCAGGCTGTGGCAAAAATCTGTGGGCAGTTGCAGTAGTACTGTTTGCATATAACTTGTTTATTTGTTTAACCAGTAAATCATCTGCTTAGAAAGTGTCTTGTTTTTGTCTTTCAGTAACTGGAGTATTAAAAGCTCTGTCTTACGTAGTGGTAAAGTGCTCTGTATATTGCAGCACTTCAGCTACTGCTTCCATCAAGGGTCATTATTCTTGCCTAACTGGCCGGTAATGTGAAGTTCAACACACTTCTTCACTCAGTCCACTAAGTCTCCATCCTTATTCCAGATTATTTTAGAACTGGAGATGGTTTAAAGAAAAAAATTCTCACTTAAATAATCCTGGTAATAAGGTCTGTGTTTGCACTCTTGTTCCTGCCTTTGTTTCTTATCAGTCCAAATACTGTTAGGACTTTGTACAAAACAAAGACGGACAAAAATTACTAATATACCATATATTTAATAGTTCTTCCATCTTTAATTACTGTATAATTGCTTAATTGCTGTATAAAGGGCAGCCTTCCATGAATGTCCAGCCCTGCTTTTAGGTCCTGGCAGTTGGTTACTATGGTTATATGCCTGGGATGTCATACAATTATGTGTTTTGGTGTGGTCAAACACCTCAGAGTGGAGAAATTTGAAGAAATTAAGAGCCTACTTTCCAACCATTGTTCACATTAAAGAAGAAAATATTACAAGCGCATACAGAGCCAAGTGTTTCCTAAATATTTTGGGCTTGTGTTATCATTTCATTGCTGAAGGGTATTAGATTAATTTTGCAGAATTAAGTGATCGCCTTGATATGAGTGGTTACCCTCAAAGTCACATTCCAAACCTGTTTACTCATGCACAGTAGAAGCACAGGTTTTCTTGTTGTATGTTCTCTTTAATACATACTCTGTCCATTCATACTAAATATATCAAGGTAGTCAGCATGTGACATGAGATGCATGTTGCTTTTACACTGGGAATAAATCCTATTACCAGCAAAAGCAGGACCAGAACCAGAGGGACTGCTGAGACGGTGCAGGATGGCAGCATGGGAATTTAGTTGCATTTGTTCCCTGTATGTGAACCTTCCTCAAAGCTCTTTTTTGTGTTGGCTCTCCAAGGTATGTGGTGTATCATGTGATTTTTGATCACATGAAAATTTCAGCATAGGAGAATGTGTTTCTTTGAATTAGAACTGTGTCAATGTATTTTAGCTCCAATCTCTGGAGCTGCAAAGATTGCCCCATCATTTGTGTGTCTCTTCACTATCATGTATTATCCAGCTGTCAGTGGGTCAATCCAAAGCCTTGTTTAAACTTTACTTTCAGATGATAATTAGAAAATTATCAGAAAATATGCGACTGCTAAATTAGGAGAAACTAAACCCTCATTATATCATGCTGACAAAATCCAGACCTATTCATTCAAAGCTGGGGAAATAATCCAAATTTAAATCAATGTGACAAAAAAAAAAAAAAAAGCTTGGCCCTACGTGTACAGGTGCAGATAAGCAGAACCAGTAATACTGTGCTTGCAACACACACTTGTAACTTGAAATGATCAGTTATAAAATGTGTTGATTTTGGAACATAAGGTAGATTAAAGTGGTTAATGGCTTGTTATTCTAGCTCTTGCTTCAACAACATGATCAAGAAGGTTAACGACATTTTGTTTGCACAGTGCTGTACTCTACTCATGTCCATAGCTAATATGTATTTTCATGAGCATCGCAGCAGCTATTCTGCCGTGGCTATAAATTATGTTGTTTCCTTGGTATTTTGAGTGTCAATAGCTGAGAGGCGTACGAAAATAACAACCACTTTGTTCACCGAGTTCAGCTTGTGCGTCTGTCTCTATTGACCACCAGGTATGTTTGAGTGGTGTCTAGGTGTGGTTACAGAAGGGACCAAGAACTCCTTAAGCTGTGATCTGTGGGCAAGTGATGTTGGTTGGAGAAAGCAAAAAAGGTTTAGCAGCAGTTATATTGGCTCTTGAGTTACAGGGATGTGCTCTGTCAACTCCTCTGTTTTGGATGCTCTGTTTGGGCTAATAAGTGCTTGACTTCACTTGGTAGTGAAGTTGGAGCTCTTAACTGGCTTCTTTCTTTTAGTGTACTGCTGCTCTTTCAGACAGAGATCATGCTTATCAGTGTAAGACACACAGCTCTCTTAGAGTCAACTCTAAGGTAAATTTTAAATTTACTTTAAGATCTAAATCTTAGTCTAAGATTTAAGAGGAGAGAGTGTCACCCTCTGTGTCAACAACCAGCTAGAGTACGTGAAGCTCCATCTGGGGATGGATGAGGAGCTGACAGCTTATGGATCAGGATTAAAGAGAGGGCAGGGACAGGTGACATTACAGTGGAAATCTACTACAGGCCATCCAGCCAGGAGGACCGAGCAGGTGAGGCCCTCTATAGACCGATAGGAGCAGCCTTATGGTCACAAGCCCTGGTCCTCATGGGGGACTTTAACCACCCCGATATCTGTTGGACCGACAACGTGGCAGGACATAAGCAATCCAGGAGGTTCCTGGAATGCGTGGATGATAACTTCCTCCTGCAAGTGACAGAGGAGCCAACAAGGAGAGGTACTATGCTGGACCTTGTTCTCACCAACAAGGAGGGGCTGGTGGGGAATGTGGGGCTCAAAGTTAGCCTTGGCTGCAGTGACCATGAGATGGGGAGCTCAAGATCCTTAGGGGAGTGAGGAGGGAGTACAGGAAGCTCTCTGCCCTGGACTTCGGCCTCTTCAGGGATCTGCTGGGTAAAATGTCATGGGATGCAGCCCTAGAGGGAAGAGGGGCCCAAGAAAGTTGGTTGATATTCAAGGATCACCTCCTCCAAGCTCAGGAGCAATGCATCCCAACAAAGAGGAAGCTGGGAAAAAACCACCAGGCACCCTGCATGGATGAACAAGGAGCTTCTGGGCCAACTGAAAAACAAAAAGGAAGCCTACAGAGGGTGGAAGCAAGGACAGGTAGCATGGGAAGGTTACAAAGAGATTATCTGAGCAGCCAGGGACCAGGTAAGGCAGGCTAAGCCCTGACAGAATTAAATCTGGCCAGGAACATCAAGGACAACAAGAAAAGCTTTTTTAAGTACATTTGGGATAAAAGGAAGACTAGGGAGAATGTGGGCCCTCTCCAGAAGGAAACGGGAGACCTGATTACCCAGGACATAGAGAAGGCTGAGGTACTCAATGACTTTTTTGCCCAGTCTTCACCAGTGAGGGCTCTAGCCACGTCACGCAAGTCACAGAAGGCAAAAGCAGGGACTGGGAGAATGAAGAACTGCCCACTGCAGCAGAGGAGCACATTCGGGGATATCTAAGGAGCCTGAAGGTGCACAACTCCATGGGACCTGATGAGATGCATCTGTGGGTCCTGAGGGACCAAGCTGCTGTCCGTCATACTTGAGAACTCATGGCAGTCTGGTGAGGTTCCCACCAATAGGAAAAGGGACAACATAACTCCCATTTTTAAAAAGGGAAACAAGGAAAACCGAGGGAACTGCAGGCCAATCAGCCTCACCTTTGTGCCTGGCAAGGTCATGGAGCAGATTCTCCTGGAAACCATGCTAAGGCACATGGAAAATAAGGAAGTGGTTGGTTTCACTAAAGGCAAATCGTGCCTGACCAATTTGGTGACCTTCTATGACGGGGTTCCAGCATGTGGTGCATGAAATAGTCCAAACCACAAAAAGCTCTTGACAATATTTTATTTATCTGAACAACAGAGCGCAGTGTGTAGGTAGTGTTCAGTGTCTTATCAATTAATTGTGCTTGAGCCTCACTGGATAGCAAAAGCTTATGTTAAAATATTTGCCTTTTTTTTTTTTTTCCCTTTTAAAGACCTTTCTTTCTTCCTTCCCAACAGGGAAGTAACACAAACTCATTACTAGAGGTGTTGCCTTAAAACAATATATACTAAAATAAATGTTAAGGGACTAAATTTTGGTAATTAGAACATTATTAATAAATACTATGCTTAGAACTTCAACGTAAAGCATCTTCATTACTGAAATATCTGTGCATTTGTCAGAGCGAGCTGTTCACCTGCTCGCTCTCTCCTTGGTGTGGTTTTTTACATTGCCTAACACTGAGTGAATGTTGACTTCAAATAGAGAAAAGCAAAACACACTGGTGATGTGTGACTTTGTTTCGAGTTGAAGGACAACTTCTTCGTAGCCTGTACTTTCCATGCAGTTCCTTCTGAACGCTGACAGAGATGTTTGTCAATTATAAAGCCGTTGTGAGCCTGGGTTAGCAGCACAAGGCCTTCATTTTATATAAAGGAAAAAAAAAAAGATAAAAAATCTGTTGTATGTTCAGTATCCCTCCTCCAGACTGTAACTAGATCTAGTTTGTGGTGTTTTTACTTCTCAGACAGCTGTCCGTGATGTACAGCTGATGTACCATCTGACGTTCATTACCAGTTTGACAGAGGGGATTTACATTAAGCAATGTTCACTCCATCCACACAGAAGCATTTAGTTTTGACAGTAGCTTCGTTTACTGTATCTTAATGTTGTAAATATTCTTTTATCTGTTGTTTTATTGAGGAGTTTATTTTTTATTTACCTGGGGACACAAGTTCATGATGGTGACTAGCAAAACAGACTGGAAAGGAGTGCCTTTTGGGGTGGTTGCAAGGTTCCTCTGCATTTTATTGTCCTGTGTATAACCCCCGCTCCCCATTAAGTGAAAACTGCTAACTCGTTTATTGAAACAAAATTGTGAAGGTGAACTGTTCACCCATGTCCTTTCAAGGTGATTTTTCTTCCTGCTCGTTGGCACTGGATGCACATTAAAAATCCTGGAAAAGGATGCACAGATGAGCTTTTTAGAACAATACAGTGAATGACACAATTTTCTTTAGGTTTTCCAAATGAAAGACCATAAAATTAATTACAATTTATTTTGGTCCTAACAGTCATGAATTTCCATTCAAACAAACAGCAATTGCCCTCTGCACTGTTTTTTATTTTGCATAAAAGAGATGCCAGCTAGACGCTACTGGGAATATTTTTATCCCCAAGGTCTATATTAATCCTTTCTTCCTAAAAGACACATTTCTGAAATATTTAGCCTAAACCTGCCATGCTGTGGTTGCATTGTTCCTTTCATGGTGTGAGTAGTTCTGGGACTCCTGCCAGCATTGTTCCTTCCATTCAAATAGGAAATTTGCTACGAAGTGTCTGGTTCTCAGATGAATCACACGATGCTTGGTCATCAACCTGACTTTGGCGATTCATAACCCAAATGTGTGGTGCCATGCAAAATAGGAGTAGCCAGTATGTGGGTTGTCAGGTTTACTGACATTTTATTTGCAAGTATAATTTTAATTGTGTGTGTACATAGGAAGGGGGGAAGGGTTGATAATTTTAAATAGGTGTCAGACATTTTAAATACCAAATTCATGTTGCTTAATAAGATCTATAAATAATTACTTTAAAACTGAGTGAAACTAAGACTTTGATTTATAGCTTTTTTTTTTTTTTAAATCAGATGTTACAGCATTAGTTCTTCTGCTGTCTTTGAGACTGAATAACTGAGAAGTATTTGTACGCACTGGGAGAGGGTCTTGAATCTCTTGAACCTGCTGTGTGTTCGAAATGCATATTGGAACATCGTACTCAGAAGAGTGTCCATTCAGGGGGTTTCATTTATGAAATATTTGTTTCAAGTGGTAAGGTAAAAATCATGTTCCTTCAAAGGGATTTGTGTACAGCAGAAAAAAGTCAGTTTGTAGAGTTTTTTTCTTATGTGCTTTGCAATTTCTATTAGATTTATTTTTTTTTATATAACAAGTGACTTGAATGCATTACTCTTGTGTTTGTGTTTGCATTTAAAAATCAGTTCTATTTTAGCTCTGAGTATTCTGGAGAATAGCAAGAATAATTTGATAACACTATTCCCTTATGAAAATATTTAGAATTATAGAATGGTTAGGGTTGGAAGGGACCTTTAAAGGCCATCTAGTCCAACCCCTCTTGCAAGGAGCAGGGACATCTCCAACCAGATCAGGTTGCTCAGAGCCTCATCCAACCTGGCCTTGAATGTTTCCAGGGATGGGGCATCAACCACCTCTCTGGGCAACCTGTTCCAGTGTTCCACCACCCTCAGTGTAGAACATTTTTTTCTTATATCCAGTCTGAATCTGCCTCCTTCTATTTTAAAACCATTACCCCTTGTCCTATCACAACAGGTATAGTAAAAATTGTTTCCATTTCAGGACTGTGGAGTATGTCTGGTTAAATTGTATGTTGGACTTTAATACATTGTTTATGAGCTTCTTGAACCAAACTTTGACAGCTATTCTAAAATTATGACAATTTTTTAATTAGTTTTAAATATTCGCTAGAATCTACCTGCAACATAGCTGATAAGCTCTCTTAAGAAATGGTGATAGCTTTTGTGTATAAAAATGAATTATTTCCATTCTTTACAATAGCTAACAATATGTAAATCAGTGTGTTTCTAATAGTAACTAAATCTTATCCACATCAATATGAAGTTCAACACAAGTAACAGGAAAAATAATAAGAATTCTTTCAGCTTTCAGTTAATGGGGCCATTGAAGACTTTTATGGTCTGGATCAGGCTGCCATGTTCCCTAACATCAAAAGCAGTACACAGGATGTGTGTGTTGGGGGAGGGGCAGTACTTCTGTTTTAGTAGAAGCTACATGCATGAGGCTCCAAGCCCCCTGCATTTCTACCAATTCTCTTGTAGTAGACCTCCCTCCTTAACCTAGACCTCCTTCCACTGTAGGGCTCCTGTCCTCCTATGTCTTGTCCTAAAGTATTTACAAGCACCAAACTGTACCCTTTCCTTTCATCCCTCTTACCAGAAAGTTATTCATTCTCTCATTTCTCTTTAAATCACCCTGACACCTTTGGTCTGCCTCAGATCCCTGGGGTTTTCCTGTCTGTCTGCCCCATGCTTCTTGTGAAAGTTGGTTTCTGTTAATGTCACCTGCTGTGTTGTCCCCATAGCACTAAATTCTAGACCCAGTGCTCAAATTTCCTGTGTCACTGGCACCGTGTTCTCTTGTCTGCTGGAGTTTGCCTCTGTGTTGGCCATCAGTGCAGTGCTGAGATCTTGCACTTGCTTCTGACCAGGATTCTAGAAGCCCAGAAAGAAGCTGCCTTTACTGAAATCTGTGGACATACAGTAGCCCTACTCCTGATAGAGGTGGAGGAACTGGCTGGAGGAAAGGATGGGATCCTTCAGGGAACCTAGAGCATCTTTGACTCCTATGTAGGCCTCTTTTGGAAAAAAAAAAAAAATAAAAAAATATTTCCCTTGGATTTCTCTGTTTCTCATTAGCTGCTAATATGGTGCTAATAACAGATGATAAATGTGTGTCTTTTTATTTTTTTTGTTGAAAGTAGCTAATTTAAAGTCATTGTATAATGAAAAAGTCTAAAAAGGGCATCACTTCACTACCTGTCAAGTGGTTTGATTTCTGAATGAGTATGTATACCATCAGTACTGCAAACTCATCCAGGAATCTGAACGTCAAGAATTGTTTCTTTGCTCCTGTGTCATTGCTGGTGATAAATAAGAAATTATAACTAGGACCTTATTTTGATGGACCACAATACAGTTCCAGGTAGCCTGCAATAACATGGATATAAGTTATTATAAATAAAACTGATGACATTAATAATTATTACTATAAGCTTGTAATATTTCTTAAGTTATAGAATCAGGAGAAGGTATTTATCATCAGTTTAAGGAATATTAAAGTATGGCCCCATTGCAACTCTCCTCTGTGTGTTGGTTTTGTAGTCTGTATTTTGTTCTTGGTTTTGACCAGCCTTCTTCCAAATTCTGTCCTTAGTGGGTATGACTTCCTGGTAAGGCTACAGGAAAAGCTCAGGTCATGCTTACGGCATTGCTAAAACTATGAGCTACTGTTTTCCAAGAAAAAACATTATAAATTGTATTTTTAAAGGGAAATGTTATTAGACACAATTGAAATGGATTAGCTATGCATCAGCTTTTCAGTCAGAAAGATTCACTTTCCTGCATTTCTTCTGGGTAGAGATAAACCAGAGTGGTGTGACTGAATTCAGTCTTCCATAAACAGTGATGTATCTTTGTATCACGAGTGGTGAGGTAAGACGCATCTGAAAATGGCAATGCTGATTTTGGTAGGCTTACCTGTGATTTACTTCAGGGGTTATCTGCTTTCACCAGCAATTGTCCAGTTCTCAATGTGACTGAAAGCAAAAACAAAATCACAATTAGCTATTCCCATTGATGTTTCTTTAAATCCTGTGTGAGTTCATAGAAGCTGAAGATATTCCAGTGGATGTAGCCAATATTTGCAGGTTCAGATACAGGAGCCCTAGTTCAACAAAGCTTCAGCAGGTTCTTAAAGCATGTTGAAAGAGCTACTGTATCATTTCAAGTAAGTGGAAGCTTAAATGCTTTTCTGAATGTGTGAGGGTTTGGGAAAAATGTATAGTAGGTCAGCTACAGTAGGATGTTACAGGGTGGTCTTAAGTAGCAGACATTTGTTTCAAGCCCGTCAAGTTGTGCTTATAAGCTAGGAGTTCTACCATTAGCAAAACAAGAAATAATTTTCAAGGGATGATAAATTGAGTAGAAAATATTTGATTTTGATATATCTTAAAAACAAAATATATTGCAGTAAGTCCTACACTTAAGAATAAATAAGTATATGTCTACTAGAAATAATTTATTGACACAAACATCACTTGCTGTTCTGCCTAGTGTTCGTTTCGCTTTCTAATTTAGCACAAACCACTTTCCTTGTTAGATATTGTGTATTAAATGATGTCTTTTTAAATTGTTCTAAAATTTCAGTCACTTTTAATAATCTGCTTAAGATAAACAGCTTGACCTCTTCATTATGCAGCCAGACATATTTCTAGATCAGTAGTGCATATTATGATCATAATTTGAATAAATGTATGAAAACGCTTGTAAAGTTCCAGGGTTTAACACTCTGGTGGCTTCCTGTGCACTTAACTACAGAAATTAAAATATATTTTTCTGACACACTGCATTGTCTGTCTATTCTGAAAGAAAAAGCTTTCAGAGTGAATGCTTAAACCCAGGTTTGTTTAGCCCCTATTTCCCAGCTTCTTGCTAAGCAATTCAGTAAAAAAAAAAAAAAAAAAAAAA
>WHYT01017616.1:795200-809299 GCA_009806455.1 Tetrax tetrax
AAAAAAAAAAAAAAAAAAAAAAGTCGTATTTTTATCTTGAAATTTGTTGAAGTCGTCATTTTATTTAGAGTCAGACAAGCCTGAGGTCTAAAGTTACATGAATTTGGTCAAACTGACCCTGAATTCTTGACTGTAAACACCATAAATCTTCCCTGCAATAATTAGTTTCACATTGTAAAAGCCATGCTGTGAAGGGTAATCCCTCATGCAACAAGTTAAGTTTCTAATTTGTTTTCCATAGCACAATGAATTCCAAAAGCTTTCACCATGTTTCTAGCGAGTCATTTATCAGCTTCATAAAAAAGCATAGAAGGGACATCACAGATCATCTGCAGCAAAAACCAAGTTGTGTGTTTCCTTACAGCGGGACTAGGCAACAGTGCCCTAGGGCTACAATGTTCAATGTGATGATTTTTTTTTTTTTTTTTATTTTTACTTTTATCGTTCACTTTGTTTAATAAGATGTTAAACTTAAAAGTCTTTCTGAAAAGTAATCAAAATCTGTAAGCTGAGTCCAGAGATTGAGTTTCTCTATTAATTTTCATATAGAGAGCATATCAAGCAGACCTCAGTAATATGCCAGTCTCGTACTTCTCCATTGAAATTCACCTTTGCAGTATTGCAAAAGGCTTTACCAATATGGGGAAACATCGACACTGTGACTCGACATTAGAAGTACGGAAGTCTAGATGTCATAAGTACAGAAGGTACCATCTTTCATTCTAGCATGTCACTTTTCAGAATTGGCCTACTACAGTTTTTCCTAATCTATAGAATTTTGCATATCTATGCTTTATAGAGTAATAAAATATTTAGCATAATTCCTCTCCAAGTAGGTTTCAGTAATTTGTCTGAGAGCAGTAGCATATATCGCTAGAGTAGACGTTTGAACTGCAACTTTTAAGTCACTGCTAAACTCAGTAATATTTTTATCTTATCTTGATTCCAGTGAGACCATTTTGACTTTTTTTTCAGCATTTCAGGTTCATTTAGGTTTTGGTGGTTTTTTGGTGTGGTGGTGCAAGAAACACTGTTCATTTGTTTTTAAGGAGGTTGGCTTTGGGGGAAGATGTGTAAGATATTTTTGATTCAAGGGAGTCACCCTTTCAACATCATTTTGCTTCCATGGTGAAGCAAAAGTAATTTCAGCCAAATAGATAAACTAAGTCAGAAAAAGACAGCATTAATCATGACGTACCTTTTTTAGGATAATTTGGTTAGGTCAACGAATATCTGCCTTTCTGCTTCAGCACATGCAAAGTCAAGAATTCTAGACCTCAGTCCTTTTCTGTCACCCCCAGAGTCTGGCCTGACGTACAACAGCGTGTCAAAAATGTTTATAGGAGAATCCTGTGGATGCCAGCCAGGAACACAACTGTGTAGATCATCTCTAGTGAATGGCAACTTGTTCTATTCCAAATTTCATTTGGGCACAGGGGCTATCTCTAAACATGTGCCTTTGTACCAGATGCTCTGCTAAAAAAATACATTGTCCTGATGTAACTTGTGTTGGGGGTTATTAAAGGTTACACTTCATCCATTTCCTCCTTGCCCTGCAATTGTCAAAGAAATCATGTGACTAAAACCTGTATCATGAAAGAGTAAAAGGGAAAAAAAAATAAGGAAGCAAAAAGAGAAATGAACAAGTTGGACAAGATGAAGTATCCAGACACAGTATACTTGACAAATGCTTTGTGGATTTTAGCAGAGAATCTGTGAGCAGGCTGTTCTCTAGTGTCATAGACCTTCCTTTGATGGCATTATAGCTCAAGGACTTTGTTTCTTGCTCAGGTGGCTTGTCTGAGAAAAGAGATTCTGCCTAACATTAACCCAGTGTCAGTGACCATTATTTTCTTACCAGTTCTCTTTTCAAAATAGATGTAAATCTATAGAAATGGCGCTACCTGGTGAGGCACAGTGTTAAGGAAGTTTTTGGGTTCATGAGTCGGAGCTAAAGAGGCTGGAGATCTGTGTGATCTGCAGAGGCTGTTGTAGTTTCAGTGTCTACATAGCAAGAGGTAGAAGGGCTGGGGTTGAACGCAAAAGCTTCGTTAGGGCAGAACATTGTCGATTAGCAATTTGACGCACAGATTTCAGTGCTTTTGAAAATCAAGACTTTTATTAGTAGAACAGCCGCTTAATGATTGTGTTGCACATACTTTTGTTTTGCAGGCCTCATCACTGAGTATCATCCATGTCTTATGGGCTTTATCTCTGTTAATACTGTCACCCTAGCAGGAAGAGTTCTTTCCAAAATGACAAAGTGTATCAATAACAAATCCAGACTTAGAATTCAAGATCTTTTAAAGTCCATTTAAAACCTCACCCAAATTACACTTCCTTGCTGCAAATGTTGAACATCAAGAAGTGCTACTGACTTGCACTGGAAGACTGTACTAGATCCCAGGTGCCTCAATTTATGCATCACAATTAAGGGCTGTACACTAAAAGTGTTATTGAAAGCTAGTGCTCAGGGTTGCAAAGGTAAAGAGGGAATTGGGTTTTCTTGGATTAATATATACCCATGTCTCAAGCATAAGGCTTTCCCTTCTTCTATAATTCCCTGCCTCATTCAGTAGGTGATACTGAACAAGTGTCATGAGTTCATGCATGGTCAAGGATTGTTTGTCCCTGTGTCCTTCCTGCTGCAAGTTTTTTGCAGGGTGGACGGTATAACTGTTAACTGTTGAACCCCTAATATCTGTGATAATATGAGATAAAAGATTGTGCTTATCTCACCAGAGGCAGGTTTTTTGTACATTTATTTGATGATACAATGACCTTATTTCTAGTGCAGTTTGTTAGCTTATTGTGAGTATAGGGCCTGCTGAACATTAGGCTGTTTCTTTCAGGCTTCTCTGATGTCTCTACATTCTTTGTAACAGCATCAGATGGGGTTATTAGCTTAGGCACAACACTATTGCTCTCATCCTTTTACAAGCTGTTACACCAACTTGTCATCTCCCATTCATCCTTGTGTTACAGAGGTCTACTCTCAACTCAGTTCACATCCTGCACCTTCAACTTCCTTCCTCAGTAGGGTGAGAGCCTAGAGATGTTGTCTTTTAGTGTCTGTATGTATGTTCTTCTTCAGAAGCTTTCTAATTTGGGGATGTATTATTTGAAAAGCTACCTAAATAATTTTGAAATATATGTTCCGTGTTGAAAAAGCCCCAAAGAAGATAATCCCATTGACTTAGTCTGAGGTCTAGACTTCTTAGTATGAAAGTCTCTTTAGAAACTTGCTCAGGACTTTCCAGGAAAGAGCATCTTTTTTCCTCCTGGCAGTGATGAAAATCCCATACTGTTCACAGAATGTCATTTAAATTACTTAGAGACTTTCGGCTTCCTCGTGGATGACTCTTAATGAAGATTGGCTTCAGCTATAGATTTGGGAAAATTTTCACAGGGGAGTTCAATCGTTAGAACTAGTCAGCAATTTGTTGTGAATTTCTAAAAGGGGAAAGCTGTCAAAAAAGAAATCTGGCTCATCTTCAAAAAAGCTTTTGCAACACAGTCTGTTTTGATCCATGGCTCAACTGGAAAAAAAAAAAAAGAGAGAGAGAAAAAAAAGATCTGAGATAGTTAAAATGTCCCTGTTGACATTTTTTTTTAAATAAAAAGATCTTTCATGTTCAGGCAATGCTTTGTAATGAAGTACAAGATAACCTATCTTGGAATTTGAAAACCAACTTTTAAAGTGCTTTGATTCATCAAAACTGGAGCATTGTTACATTTTTATTTGAAAATTCTCTTTTGATTTTTTTTTTTCCTCCCCCCGTCTATTGGGATGGAAACAATTTCTGAAATCATATATGTTTTCACGGAACAAAAAAGGCTCTTTCTCACTCTCACTTGACTGTTGAATCTGTTCACTAGCTGAGGATCTGCCCTGTACAGTTCTGTGAGCCCCTTGAAGTGTTAACCTGATATTCTGTTGAAGTGCGTGTTAGCTGTATCACTTTCAAAGGAAGCAGAGATGTAGGGTCACATTCTGATGTCCATACTCATGCTGAAGTAGTGCCTTGTGCTTCCTAGAAGTCACACTGATTTCATAGAAGCTATTCATGGAAGAAAGTCTTCATCAGCATAAATAGATGTGGAAATTTTAAGAAAATCCTTACACACAAATGGCATTTACTGTACCTTTGGACAAGGTGCAGGATTCAGTGATGTTAAGATGCTTTATTTTAGGGATCAAAACCTGCAAGAAAATGTAAGCTTTCTCTCCACCTACTACTCAGCCACATCTGCTTTTTTTTTTTTTTTTTTTTTTTTTTTTTTTTTTTTTTTTATGTTACTTTAGTAAGAGAACACATCTTGCATTTGAAAGGTTTGGTTTATGTGGAGTTTAACATTATATTGACTTCCAAAATGTATTGTAAATAGGAGCTTATTCTCTTTTGGCTTCAATGGCAAATGTATTTATTCTGACACCTTAGAGAATGTTTTCACAAACCATTCTGAGTTGTAGTGGATCTGTTTCAGTTGTGCTTTTACTGAGAGACCAGTCCTTCCTGGGAGTAGTCCTCCTCTGAGGAGAGAACAGCGGGCAAAGTGGAAGCTTAGCATTGGTAGATTTTTTTATTTTACATGCTACTGACTCAAAACCTTGCTAGCATCCAGCAGACTTGTCCTTTAAGGAAAGCTGGTATAATTGAACTTTCTTGGGAAATTTTACCAGAACTTTTTGTATACTGAGCTTTTTATGCATTGATG
The DNA here is from genome assembly GCA_009806455.1 of Tetrax tetrax. Classification (NCBI taxonomy): domain Eukaryota; kingdom Metazoa; phylum Chordata; class Aves; order Otidiformes; family Otididae; genus Tetrax; species Tetrax tetrax. The sequence continues at coordinate 799,920 of WHYT01017616.1, forward strand.
TATTTTGAATTCTTAAAATCAACTGGGCTATGATTTGTTAAATCACACACAAAGCCTGCATGTACAGTATGACTTAGTTCACCCTATGCTATGAATGTAATATTTTTTTGGAAGTATAACTGGAAAAAATTAATATACTGTTATAAGTCAGCTGTTTATAGTCAAAGAAGTATTTTTAAAAGAGTTCTAGAACCTTTATAAACTATGTATGCAAACTACTTTTGAAATTGCGTTATTACATTCAATTGTGACTGCCGTTGCTTTGGGTAACTATTCAAATCTGTTGTTGTGAATTAATTACAACCATAATATAGCCTTTTGATATATTTAACTTCACTTACGTCAGCTAATCAAAGGCACATGCATGCTATCCTGCCACAGAACATGGAATAATAATTTTTTTAATGTTCTCTTTATTTCTTCAACGAGGTTTTTTTTCTAAAAATAGAATGCAAAACTGAGGAGATTATGCTTAGACATCAAATACATTTGTGTCCTCTTTGCAGCAGGAACAACTAGTGAAATGTTTGATATAAGTTGGCAAGGAAATGAACTTCTGGTCCAAGCACTTTAACTCCCTTGGGAGTATGCTGTTCATTTGTTAATACACACAACACATCGTTTGTGTGGAAGATGCCAGTTCCTGCTGTGTTTCTCTGTTTTGCTTTCATTTGCATGCAAGCATGCAGTACTTGAGTTCTACAAATTTAACTGCTGTGATCCACGGGAAAATGTGCTGCACTTGCATGCATAAATATGCAGGGTTGCTAATAGGAAAGATTCATATTAAAATAGCTGTGTGCATACATCAATATGTACACAGTTAATGTAAATATTAAATAAAAAAAAAAAGCCAGAGTGACTGTAATATGTATTTCTTACGTATCTGATGTTTATGTGTGTATTCTATGGCTAAGCAGGGATAGAAAGCTAGTTTGAAAACTTTCTCAGTTGACATTGCTGCTGCTATTTTTTTCCAAAACTCTACCACATTTATTTTTTCAGGCTATTTTTTCTCTAACAGGGCAATAATCAGTCCCGTGTAGTTTATCCAGTCAACTGCACTGTACACACCTCTTGCCTTTTTGTCAGCCAGAATTGAGAGACCTGTCCTTGTAGGTGTTAGGACTCAGACCTGAGGAATATATGGAGAGAATTAACGAGTAGTCTGTTAATAACAGCTAGAAAAAGCAACCAAAAGTGAAGAGGCTTGCAGAGTGAACTGCTAGTAAAAGCACAAATTAGTATCAGCTGGCCATGAAGGAACTGAGGCTGGAAAAGAGAGGGAGAAAGTCTGTCTACAAGAAAGTGAGGTTTTGGAGCTGCCCTCCATCAGAAATTTGAACAGCAGGATCCAAACGGGTACTCATATAGCTCTTGAGTCAAGTGATGGAGGAACTCTGTGATGTAGTTGCTGTAGTCATACCAGTGCAGGTGGTCCTTCCCTCCGGTGTTGGTTTTATCAGATCCAGGGACGCTGTACCCAGTGTATCGCCTATGCTTCCCCAAAATATTCAGAGGTAGAAACTAAGATGAGTCATCTTGTTGGGAACCTACAGTGGGATTAGCATGTCTTAAATCAAAGTAACAAAGATGGGAACAAAATGTTTAAAGCAATAATTTTTACTCCTTTCAAATATGTGTCCTTCTCATATAAGGCTTCCCATCCCCTCACAGAATCGCAGGCTTTACTCCTGCCACAACAGCAGAAAGCTAGAAGTCTGCTCCCATTCTCTGAACACCTTGCTCTATCCTAACCTCGCAGTTCATGTTAAAATAGCAATTGTTGCCTTCTTTTCCAGTGCAAAGTTTACGAAATCCAGAGCCGTATCTGATTCCTGCCATTAATCCTATCATGTTGCTATTAATCCCAGTGTTGAGGTTGACATAAACTAGTAATAAACGACTACAGCATAGCTCCAGGCCTAGCAAATCAGTGTCTTCAAAAATCCAGTCCAGTATGAGGCGAATGAATATAAACGTACTTCTTTGAGTGTAAATCATAGAATCACAGAATCATAGAATGGTTAGGGTTGGAAGGGACCTTCAAAGGTCATCTGCAAGGAGCAGGGACATCCCCCACTACATCAAATTGCTCAGAGCCTCATCCAACCTGGCCTTAAGCTTTTATATCAGAGTAGTATTTTAAAGGCATCAAAACTAATATATTAGATAACTTAATTCCAAAGTTTTTCAGTGCACTTAGAATTTTTCAATTCTAGATCACTTCATGGTGAGTTTTTCCTAGGTAACCTTTCCTGTTTATATTCTTTCTGTTTTCCGATTTTACTATCTGGTTGTGAATTTGTGATGTTTCTTTGTCCTGAGCTACGTATCCAAATATTATATATTGTCATCTAGGCAACAGCCTCAGATCATGTATATATACACATTGGTCAGTTTAAGCCTTAGAAAGGAAAGAGAAAAAGGAACAATATATGAAAACAAAATATAATTCCCTTCAGCAGTCTCCTAGCGAATGCCAATATAGCACCCAGGCTTAAGGAACTGCTTTGCTTATGAAAGCAAAGGCAACACAGAATCAAACAATGGTTCAATTTCATGCCTCATTTCAGACATTGTTAAACATATTTAGTTTCACCTCATCTTCATCAAGGTCCCAAAAAGAGACAGGAGCCCTGATTAATGTATATTTCAGCAAAAGAGAAAGAGAGGCAACATCATAAATCATTTTTTTCCTGATTTCTTTGCTCCTTTGCCTGCTGCTGTGCATCTTTTTATTCCTCCTTTTTAAAGATTATTCTTTCCTTGCGTTTATTCCTTTCATTGCTACAGAGGACGTAACACAGTCCCCTGGCAAAAATCAACTCGGCCTTGCAAAACTGCCCATGGCTATTTCTTCTGCAGATTACTGTTCTCAGGGGAATTTCTGACCAACTCCTTGGCCCTGTTCCTCTTTACTTTGTTTTACAAAACAGTTGAAGACCCCAAACAGAGTAACTGTTGAATGTTGTTTGCTTTATTCTGCAGTATAGAAGAAAATACTAGCACCCTGCTTTATGGGCTCTCCTTACTGTTCTTCCCCTGTACGTGTTTATAGCCAGCAGCCAAGGAGATAAAAACCTGTTTACACCACTCTGGTGCTGCAGAGCTCATGGGGGAAAAGTCTGCTGGCTACAATGGAGACTGAATTTTTGCTCTGTAGATATTAGAAGTGAGAAAGCCAGGACTCCATTTTCCTCCATCGTCTTTCCTTCAGGAAGGTTTAGGTGTAGCAGGGTCCGGGATGAACCTACTCTGTCACCATATTTGATGCAAATTACTGATCCATAGGGTATGGTGTCCTGCCTCAGAGGGTGCCTGGCATGATGATAGAGGGTGAACATTTGCATTGTAGTCAGTTGTACATTAAAATTAAATTAATAACACGGAGGAAGGTAACAGAGAGAAATAAAGCCAACACCTTTCTGGGTCTTGCTCATCGCTGTGGGATGTTAGCATTATACGACCACCAGAAGCAAGCTTTCTCGCTTCTGAGCCGCTTCCATCGGTGCTTCAGATGTGTTTCACGTCCACTAAGCAGAAGAGGTTGCGGGCCAGCGAGAGCCCTTATCTCGGCAGGCAGGAAGCTGTGTGCTGGGACAGGCAGACACTGCAAACAGTGCAACAGACACGGCGTTGCGTGTTAGGCCCTCAGCTGCCAAGGGGCTGCATAGGAAACATATTGTACCTGAAGGAGTAATACAATCTTGGTACCAAGTCCCGTCTGCATAAGTGGCTAAATTGTCAAAAAGGCAGTGCTCCAAAGAATGGAGGCTTTGTAGTTGTTAGAAATGAGCTGCTTAATCTCTGGACATAAAACTTGAGAGTTTTGGTTTGTCTTCCTGTAGTTTTGTTCAGTTTGATGTTTGTTTCCCCTTTCCTTTTCTCTCTCTCGGCTCTGCTCATTTGATGTTTTATTCCTTCCGCTGAATGCTGGCTCCCTTTCCTGCACCCTTATTGCGCCATTTTTTTATTCCTTGGACTGTCCCTTTCCCCACCATCTACGTGCTGGATTAGTGTCTCCTTTGGGACTTGCTGTGTCCCAGTGAAATCTCGTTGTCTGTTGAAACCTCATTCATGTGCACTGCAAATGAAATCTTGGAGGACAATGGCACTGACGCGCAGAAGAATGAAATGCCAACCTAGATGAAGTTTTAGCCTTTGTTATTTAAAGAAGGTACAGTTAATTCAGTATCACCTGTATCTTGCAGGTTTTTTCAATAAAATGTTTTGATGTACTGCTTTTGTGGCTGTTGAATTTTGAAACCTTTGGTGAAATTTTAATTTTAAGCTAGTTACGTGACAGCAAGTTGTTTAAATGAACTTTGCTTTTGCTTATGCAAAATCCAGAGGAATGAGAGAGGCAAGGACTTCTCCAAGGGACATTTTGTCTGATATCAAAAGCCTAAGCTAACCTTGATGATTTACATAAATGCTACAATATGTGATTTAAATGAAAGTTAGCATTTTATATTTAAAGTGCAACCTCTTGCCTCTATCATGTTGAGATTTGAAGCAAGTCTTGCAAAAATTCCTCAGCTCAGCAAGTTCTCTCTTAAGCTAACAGCTAATACAGTGCAGAGATCAAAAGGGCTGGTTCAGTTTTTTTTGGACCCTGCACACTGAGATAAGATCTACATGAGACCAAGTTGAATATTTTTCATGTTACATCTGTGGTTTACCAGAAGTGACAGTATCACATAATTAGTGATGTAACATTTGAAACATTTAGTAAAGTCACATGTGGATCTAATCTTTATGCCTAGTGGAGCTGTTATACGTTTGTATAGACTGTAACTTCTTCTCTGTAATGTCTTTATAGCTCATAGATGATTGGAATGATGTCTATTATAATAATTTTATGCCTAAGGGTAAAACTTATTGGACATAAATGAACTAATATCTCTTGAATTCTGGTTGATTTTGCCGCAATAAAAAAGCTAAGATTTGTCACCTGTGAAATCACATACCTAACCCAAGTAGTCCATTTCTTAATCTCTTAAAATTAAATAGGAATTTAAATAGGTCTTTTATTGGTAATGATAGTTACAAGAAGTAATAACTGTCACTATGATATAATACAGTATGATAATTAACTAGCAAAATCTGAAGCCTCATGAATAGTGGAATTTAAAATGAATGAATTAGATTTGTAATTGTTTTTCCTTATTTTAGTCTCATGCTGTAGATACCCTGTGGCACATTCTGAAGTGCTTGGCTTTGTACTAAGAACAGAAATTTTGTGTATGCCTTTCTGGGTTTCACTGCATAGCCAAACCAGGTCACAACTCACCAGAATGAGAGATTCCTCTGCATTGTGGTACAGGAGGGAGGCACCTTCTGTGTGCTGTCGACATGCCCCCCATGCTTCAGGGCTCACTGGGGCACTATGGGAATAACAAGAGCAGTATTTCTTTACATATGTTGTTCTACAAAATACTTCCTTCCTAAATGGAAAGAATAGTTATTTCCTGAACAGTCTCTGGAGCTCCTGACAGTGACACGGGGCATGGCGAGAGTGCCCTCGTCCCTGGCACTGCAGGGCACAGGTGCACTGGCTCTTAATTCAGTGTCTGCAACAAACCAGTGATTTGGGTTTGATCTTTTTCTTTGTTCAAATTTTTCTTGGATCTTCTCTTTTCACTTCCATGTGTAGTGGTTGCATGCCTTGCATATTCTCTCTTTGGCAATATCCAGTGTTTTGTTAGTTCCAGTTAGGCTAAGGTTGCGTCAGTTGTAACACCAGCTTTGCGTGCTATTGCCATTAAGAAATAGTGGCGGACAACTTTCAGTTATCTGTTTGACTAAGTGGAAGTGATGCATCTTTTTTTTTTTGGAAAGTGCTTTTGATCTACTGATTGAAAGCTCTGTATTAGAGGTAAGAAACAGCAGCGTTTACTGTTAGCTACTGTCAGTCTGCCAGACTAACAGATGCTGGCCAAGCTGCAACCACTCGCTTGGTTCTTTACGTGCATCTGTTAGTGTGCTTCCTTCCGTGGCAGCATCAGGAACATAGGCCTTTCGTTCTGATTCACTGTGTTTAAAACCTTTATCTCTGTGTGTATGTGTGTGTAAAATCAAAGAAAGGAGCACACTGAATTCTCCTTCAGTTTCTCATTACAATAAACATTTAAAAAAATGGAAAAGTAGCATCAATAGGGTTGGCTGTTTGAAGTGGACCATGACATGAAACACATGAAAAACTCTCAAGGTTGGATTTCTGCTGGTTTTTTGAGAGCAAGCCACATCGTGTCTTAGTTCTGTCAACCACACTTATGGGAAATATGTTGACTTTCTTTTAGGTGTCTGTTGAAACTGCTAGCAGGTTCCTTGCCCTTATTTTCGTGTATTTTCCCCGCTAAGCAGTGTGGTACACCATGTACAATCAATTCTCAGTCGTTCTGGGAATAACTGAACAAATTTTAAGATTTGTTCCATAGTATAAGTTGTCATATATATGCAATAACAAAAGATGACTAAAGACTTAGTTGTTCAAAGGCCAGACTTTCTCTAATGACTTCTTGTTGCAAATGAGTGTTGTCAAAGTGGCTGTAACGTTCACTCCTGTAGCACTTTCTTTTTTAATGAATATTATGGATTGTGACATTCAGTGGGACTGCTTGTGATAATAAACACCGTGACTCTGTGTAATAGATGTTTGTATGGTCTGGCCCTTACAGTTTCTTAAATCAGCTAATGAGAGTATTTTATATGTGCAAGTGTCAGAGAAATTTAATCGTACTCTGTGACTAATATTTAATAATAAGTCTAGATAGAATCAGTAAAATATCAGCAAAATTGTGTGCGAGTGAGTTTGGGTTAAATAAGCCTTTTATTTTTAATTTTGTGTAGTTTCATGGATATGATCCAGAGCATACAAACTCCAAGTTTTGATCCACTGAGATGTACATGATAAAAATTAAAGGATTTTTTTTTTGTAATTCAGGAGTTCAGAAGGGCTTTTTCGTAAAGGCACTTAACCTATGGAATGATCTCCCCAGAGCAGTCTTTCAAATCACTGTGCTTAGAGGCTTTTAAATTTGAACACTCTAAAATGTTCATGGATAATCTACATTGAACATTGGCTCAGATGTTGATTAATTTGAAAGAGTTTGATTAATTTCATTTCCCCCCCTATTATTTTTTCGGCAAGTTGCTGCCAGTTGCTGTCTGTACCTATGTAAAGGTACCTGGACTCAATGAATCCTCCACTGCTCGAGAAATTTCAACTAGTACAAAATGCTAGCGAGGCAGCAACTTCAAGTCTATTTGAGAAGGAAAAATAAAAAGGCGTAATTGGATACCTTGAATCCTTTTACAATCTATGATTCTGGGCTAACACACTTGGAGAAAGAGCAGACAGAGTCTTAGGCAGATGGGGCAGCAAGCATAAGGGTGTGTTAGCTGAGGGAGATTTGTTTGTTCCGTGATGGATAGCAAGGCCTATTTCCATGCTCTTTAATTAAACTGGGTAACAGCCGATTGGCTCTTACTGTGGTTTCCAGCTGTGTTTTTAGTTATCTGGGACTTTATGATCTTCTCTCCCTGTAAGTAATCTAACAATAAAATATTCTATTTTGAGCAGCAGCGCGGAGCTGGAAGTGGAGGCTGAGTTTGCCTGCAGCTCTAGGACAGGGTGGCAGTGCGAGGGCTCGGTCAAGGACGCTGGCAGTGGCATTTTTCATTCCCTCACAAGTGCCAAAGCTGGAGCGTTACTAGGCTTGTCACATTCTCTAGCATGCTGAGTTACATGCGAAGAGCAGATACTTCTAAAGTAGTGCATTCATGGTTCATTTGGATGAGGAGGCATTTCTAATTTGGCACCAGCCTAATGAAAAGATGCATTCCATTCCAGATTCCAGCAGCTGCAGACTTCATTGACTCCAAAGATAATGCCTTTAGTTTTGGCCGTGGACCTCAAGGGATACTTCAGCTAACTGCTTCTAAATCCAGTGATCGTTACACTTAGAGGAAAAATAGTGGAAAAAAAAAATAATTACACTTTAAATTCACCCTTATGTTAGTTTTTGTTTGATTTACTGTTAAATTATGGATATACTCTAGCAGATTAAGTAAGAATTTATGGCATGTTTTATATGCAAAAAAAAAAACCCAACCCCAACAAACCCAAAGCACTTCTGACAGAAGAGGTAACGCAGAGGACTCTGATTTAATATATAAGTGCTAAGCAGTTTTGCTAGTAGTGGGAATGAGTCGTGCACTTTCATTTCTGCATTTCTTTGGATTCTGAAGGGGAGAATGAAGGGTAAGAGCTGAGGTGGAAATCTAATGTTATTATATATTGGGAGGTAACTACAGTGAATGGTAGGAGTAGCCTTGTATGTTTGAGAATAACAGTAAAATTTGAACATTGCATTAGATTCAAAGTTAGAAAAAATATTTCATGTATACATTTCACTCTGACATTCTTTCTCTTTCAGTGTTCTTTATAAATAATTTACATTGTCTGCTTCCAAACTGATAGAAGCAGCCTGTTCCTGAGATAAATGTTCTTTTCCTAATTTGAATAGAGAGGAGAGGAGTTCCCACTTGTGAGTTTGCTAGAAGCATTTACCTACTGCTTCTTTTCTTGCTTTCTTCATTTTGACCTAAAAATCACTGTTGAACTTACTTGAGTAGATTAAGTTGAGGGATAAATCCATTAGACTTCTGTTCATATCTGAAATTTAATCAATTGATACCTAATTTTTAGAGATATGAATATGACAATAGGAGAGAATGTCCTAGCCCTGCTAATTTCAGTTTGGTGTACCTGCAAGACCTGTAACACTCCCAATAAAGGCATGCCTGCTTAGCAGGAAAAAAGACTGGGACTTTAAAAAAGGAGGAAGAGGAGTGTCAACATGACACTATTTACTTTTAAAAGCAATTTTTGCAGATCTGGCTTTCCTGCACATTTAACTTGAACTTAGAAAGTCCTGTATTTTAACAAAATTCTGTTCCTTTCTGTATTTTTGCACTTTTTGACTGACAACAGAAGTTTTCAAGCTTTTTAATAATGTTGTCTGAGAACAATATAAAAAAAATATTATCCTTTATAAAAGTGAGTGCAATACATTGATAGAGGGGCATGTTGCTCAGAGCTTTCCTCCCTGCAAGCCACAGAATAAGCCTTGGTGATGTTGGAAGTAGAAGAAGGGACACGTTTTGCTGGAATGGAGTGTTGAGAACAGGCTGTACCACCATTTTTTTTTTCCATGCAATGAAGTGAGAATAGGATGTTTTTTTTCCTGTATACAGTAGGATGAGAAGTGGAGTAGTAAGCTGCTCTTAGACTAATGGAGAAGAATCATAAAAGATCAGAGCAAACAAGATGAGAAACATCTGGCATTGCCAGTCATTGCAGTAGGGTGACC
>WHYT01017616.1:835203-850260 GCA_009806455.1 Tetrax tetrax
TTTTTTTTTTTTTTTTTTTTTTTTTTTTTTTGGACTGCAATAATGAAACCAAAGAACAAGAAGTGGTGCCTATACCAGAAAGGGCCTTGTGTTAGTTGTGATACCAGAGGTAATGTGGTTGGGGATAACAGAGCTGATCTTCAGTTTTTGCAAGCACTTGTCTGCATGTGGAATTATTTAGGAGCAGCAATTCTTGAATAACTCCATGTGCTGACACTCGTGTTTCTGTTTAGCTTAACACACTTTGATGGGCTAAATTAAACAGAAATAAGGCAACCTTATTCTGGAATAAGTGTGTCTACACATGAAGTTATTCAGGAATAGCTAGTTTTAAGCAGTCATTACTAAATAATTCCATGTGTAGACAGCCCTTTAATCTAGCAATTCTTAAGTCATTTCTGAAAACATGACTTAGTTTCCTTTGTTATTAAGGGACAACCTAAATATTTTTATCAAGAGTATTGTTTTGAAAAAACCACTTAAGTCCCAGATGGTCTTGGAAGTTGTAAGCTCGATAGGGGGTATTTACTTTTTTTTTTTTTTTCAGGTAATATGATGCAAAACAAGAAAAATGTGCAGCAAAATAGTACTTTTCAGAACAACTCTTCAAACGAAGAGATTGGTCTCAACAGTTCTAGAGTCTCTTTACTAAGAAAGTGGCTTGAGAGAGATGATTATTGCTTTAAGGTTTTTTGCCTATCAGTTCTGTATCTGATTGTATTTAAATATTAAGACAAAGAAATTCTAAGTTTCATCAGTGACAGAATAATATTGTAAATTATACTGTTTGCCTTACAGTGAAAACTTGTTTCTTATAATGAGGGGATTTTTTTCCCCATATTAAATAGATACATGGAAATTCATTACAGTCAGGAGTTTCAGGCCAGTGAAACTCAGTGCTTACATTCTACTGAATTACAAACTGTGTCTTAATGCAGTTATCCAATTCACTTGTCTAAGTTACCAATGGAAAACTGCATTGCTCATAGGACACTTTGTTCACCTTGGCTGTTTGAGGAGGTGTGTTATTGCCTTAAGAAAGGATTGCATAACAAGATTCAGAATTTAAAACACATGTCTTGAGAAACCATCAGATTATTTGTACTTACTAGAAATGAATGGGCCTCCATAATGACATATTCAGAATTTCTCTATAAAGGGATTTTCTGTAAAGAATGAAAGGTGCTCTATAGTAATTGGTAAGAAGTTCAAACTATGCTATGTTTTATTAAAAAAATTATAGGTCAGAGTTATTTTTGTATTCACAAATGTAAATATACAGCGTGATAGACTATTGTTGATTCAGAGCAGTGAAACAAATGTGCACGATTCAGATGATGGAGAGATGTTTAAATAAGCACCAAATGCGTATGGCACATGAATACTTGATATGGACCTCATATTGCATTAATAATAGTGATGGTGGGACAAGCTATCACCTCCTGTAGTGAATTTCCTTACAGTGTAAGTAAACAAAAGACGTGCTTTATTTTTTGGTTTCTTTCTCTGGCATAAAAATCTCCCATTTTCTGGGTGCACACAAAAATGTAGATTTTGCTGTGTTGTTTTCTCCCACACACATTAATCACATTCTTAATGAAAGGCAGCCAAACTATCCTTCAATGTAAGCCTTTCTCCTAAACACCAACGTTAAAAAAATTATCCTGCCATGAGATCATAGCTGACTTAATTAAAACAAGGCTAATGTGGAGCAGAATTGTACCTGATTTGCCTATCAGAATCCTGTTCTTTTCTCTCTTTATCATAATAGAGCTGGCTAAGTAGACTTTGACTGCAGTTTTCCTCTCATAAACTCAAGTGAACTTTGGCAAGCTCAAGATACACAGACAGTATTATTGCAAAGTCATAAATGGAATTTCTGTAGATTCTGCAAATACCTTTTTGCAGACTACCAATAGATTCCTTACTGGACTGAGATAATTCAGCGTAGGAGACTGGATGAATAAACAGTAAGGTTGTTGCTATGTGAATGTCTAAGCACAGTTCTGCTACATATTACTCTATAACCATGAACTATTGAATCGGCTGGGGGAAGGAACTTCCAAAAAACCACATACTACTTCTCATGGGCCACTGAGTCTGTACAGCTTTGGGCTGTGGTATCCCCAATAGCCAGCTCTTGTTCGACAGCCTTTGGGTTCTTTAAAATCATGGGAAGTTTATTTCCTCACATGAAGGACCCTGCAAATCTCATAAAACTGGAATTTTGGTTAACAAAGCAAACAGGCTGTGTTAGGAGTCTCTGATTTATACCTCTGCCAAATGTGTATTGATCACAACAGTCCTACTGCATGCTGATTTTGGGGTGTTGCCAGATAGGCTCATAGAGAGCTCCAGACAGACCAATTGATCTGTCAATCAGGTTGCTTCCAGTATCTGCAAAAAAAAAAAAGCCAGGACAATTCTGACAGGAAAATATAAGAAAAAATGCTCAAGTTTTAAAGTTAAAAGGCAGTGCTAGCTTTCTGCCTTCTAGGGAAAAATGCTTCTCTGCTTGGGAACTGTTTTGCATCCTTTTTTTTTGTCATGGTGCTTCCTGAGAGGCAGACTTCTGAGCTTCCACCCTCTCTCAGTCCAGAAGTGTTAAGATGGTCAATTTAAAGTCTGTTTAGATTTGGGCTGCATCCCTTTCTGGTTGTGCACAGTTCTCTCATAGTGTCCACACAGCTCTTCCAGACCTGGTGGAAGGCACCTCTCAAGTGTCCTTATAATAAACAGGATTACATGTGATGTACTATAGTCCATGAGGGAAAAAGTCCCTGTTAAGCTCCACGTCAGAATTTTGTTTGAGGTAATCTCAGGCTTTCACGTATTAAACCAGAGTTCTTCAAAACATTGTTTTGCATTAGCCCAGATACCAGTACTGGTTTAGAGGCATTCAACTTGCAAATTGCTGCAGCATCCCTTTCTGCCCCAGGTAAACAGCAAATTTTAGTTCAGTGTTTGCTTTGGGGTTGCATTGATCTTTGGATTTCACACATCCACCCTTTGGATGAGGCAGTTTTGGACCATGTGTAGCTGCCATCCTGTTGCAGTAATGTGCTACTTCTCTGAAACCTTAGAGAAGGAAGGGACAAGCATCAGGGAAAAGTTTCTTTTGGGCTCGTGCTTCCTGCTTAGTTCTCTCTGTAATTTTTAACTACTGAAAGCTGTTGCAGAGGTGTGTATCATTATGTATAGCAAGCTGGATATGTCATCCTTAGAGAAAATCTGATATGCCATTACAAAAAGTGCTACCTTTGCTAGATTTTTTTTTTTTTTAATATGAAGTGGAAAAAAACTCCACATACATTCCAGTTGTGGTTTTTTAGTTGGCAAGCTTGTTAAAAAGAAATTGAAGTATATAAGTGTATGTGCAGATATTTTGAAGGTCCCTTCCAACCCTAACCATTCTATGATTCTATATATGTGCATTTTGTTAGCATGTCAGACCAACCCAACCTTTCTGTGTAAACAGGGTTAATGAACCTTGCAAGGCACGGGATTAACTAAAAGAAAAAGGAACTCAGGAGTAGTGAAAATGGCCTCAACATTAGCCAGGGAAATAGGTTGCTCTCCAAGTATGTCCATTTGGCAGCACTTGTGGGCAAGCAATGTGACGTTTCCTCTCTCTCTCTTTTTTTTTTTTTTTCTTCATTTTATTCCTTGTCCCATTCTTTTCACTCTGCCAGCTATTCGAGAAATGGACTTTATTCATCTACACAAAAGGCACAGTTTACTGATGCCTCCTGATCCTTTAAGGTTATTCATTCCACGGCAATGCAAAACTGGAATATACGTTGTGATTTTAGCATCCTGGCATCATCTGTGAATGTATATGATGACTGTACCTAAAATGGGTGAAACCAGGCTAAGGCTTCTACGACAGTTAAATGACTTTTCCTGCGTAAGTCTTGTGGGCAGCCTGTGTGACAAGTTACAGTATGAACATATCAAAAGCCAGAATTAAACCATGACTAGTCTTTAATAATTATTAATGGCAGTACATGTTTATGAATTGTGGTGCTGTGAGTTTATGTATTATATAAAAATTAAAACACATTGCTGTTTTAAAAAGAACATTATCCCGTGCCCTCCCCTTTTCTCCCTGCCCCCCGTGTTTTACATTTTCTCTCCTCTAAAAGAAACCCTTTCTGATTAAGGATCATGTTGAAAACTCAGCAGTTTTTAATCCAGCTCTCTGCAGGCTGCAGTTCATGCTTCATTTAACTGATCGGTTCCACTGCTCCATTACTAGACAAAATCACCAGTTTGAAGAGAGAAGCAATTATAGTAAGTCGTAAAAATGGAAGACCCCCACATTTTAAGAAATTAAATCCAGTTTAAAAACTCTCCATGTCTCTTACTGATGATTTGGAGGGTGTTCTTGTACGCAACCAAATAAACAGCACACTTTTCAGTGTTTTGCTACGCTGGTATAATGAATCCCGATTAAAACATGGAGTGCGTGCTTAGCTGTTCAGCAGAGACTGTTAAAAAGATTATTCTGTGTGCTTTGAAATAACAGTATGGATGCATGTGGAAAAGTTTTGGCAAATCAGTAAATAAATGCTGGTGTGAACTATGAGTGTCAGACTTGAGCAGTAATTGTTAATGTCAATCTTGAGGCTAGCATAAACAGGGCTTCAAATCGGCAAAACTGATGCTTATTATTGTGTGGGGCTGCTGGAATATAACTGTGTGAACAGATGCATTGTCAGGGGCAACAAATCAGACACTGAGAGGAGGTGCTGTTGGAAAACAAATTTCTTGTCCTGCTAGCAAAAGCCTAAAGGTGTGGGGCCAGCTGTGGAGTCTGACGTGCTCCCGTGGACTATGGCACAGGACTTGTTTAACCTGTTCATCTTATTGTGCCATAGTCCTGAAGTCTTTCCTAGTGTGTATTCTTGACCTAAATCCTCGCAGGTTTAATACAGTTGCAATATGTGCTTTGAAGGTTCAGAAGGTAGCATATCTGTCTCTAAAGAAATGTCGGCTAAGTGACAGACTCTTGCCTGTCCTCTCTGTGTATGGATCAGTTTAGCTCTTCCTTTAGCACAATACTCTTTAAATGTGAAATAACACTTGCCAGTGCAAGTTTTTTTTCTTCATTCTCCCCTCATTCACATTTTTTGCCCTGTTTCAATTTCTGTTCTTCATCAATCCTTCTTCTAAGACTACTGACAAAACTCTTGGACTAGACCACCTTATTATAGCTGAAAGTGTAGCAATTCAGGATGTCTCTTGCAACAGACACGTCAAGTTTGGATGTTTGATATACTGGGCGTTTCTTATTAAAATATAAATCCGCTTTTTGCTCAGTGCTTAAACATTTATGCACTGCTTTTGAACAAGAAAGATACTGTGGTCTTGCTAGAACTTATCTTGATACCTTAAGTATTTATTGTGCAGTGGTTTAGTTACATGAATCCAATAGTTGCTAATCAAATGGAAAACTCCATGTTGACCATCTTCACAGTTATCGTTTGCAGATGTTGTGGTGCCAGGCATGCTATAAAAAGAGGAGCATGATAGAAGTTGGAAAGTTGATCAGCTAGTCCTCCCTCTGAAGCCTTTTCACGGGGTCAGATCACTTTTTTCAGCATGTCAACCCCATGAGAATATGTTGTGACAATGCAAAAAAGCTAGTTGGTTCAAGATGTTTATTTGGTGCCCTATGGGTGAAAAACATGTTATACTATTAGAGACATTTATGGAAAATATTCCTAAAGCAATGTGGCACCTCATATGGGGCGTTACAGCCTCTGACCATCAACGCAAAATAATGAAATTTATTTTGAGAGCTGATTGAAGTTCTTTACGTGATCATTGTGTTGCAGCGGAGTCATAGAATCATAGGATGGTTTGGGTTAGAAGGGACCTTTAAAGGTCATCCAGTCCAACCCCCTGCAAGGAGCAGGGACATCTCCAACCAGATCAGGTTGCTCAGAGCCTCATCCAACCTGGCCTTGAATGTTTCCAGGGATGGGGCATCCACCACCTCTCTGGGCAACCTGTTCCAGTGTTCCACCACTCTTATTGTAAAAAATAGAAGTCGTGGATTTTCTTTTTCCTGCAACATGCCACTTTATTTTCCACAACACTAAATGTATTTTTACATATGGTGTGGGCCAAATTCTGCTTGGAGCTTTACTTGCCTAGATGAAGCTAATTCACTCCCAAGTTACACCACTTTATATGGCATATCCATTTCTTACAGGATCAAAGATGTATATATTTATTAGTTTTGCTCTGAACTGATGCTTAAGTTGGCACATTGCTTTTTTTCCCCTAACAGTCGTACAGTAACAAAATTATATAAGAAGACAGGCCATATGACTTAGCTGTGCGTTAGTCATTAGAGCAAAAGACCTAAGGATGAGATGTTTTCAGGAAGACAGACTTTGGACACATCTAGAGAAAATTCTCTTCAGGAAACAGCACCAGATAGCTAGAATAAGGTTGAGTAATTTGTCAGAGTTCTAAAATTGTTTGAAAAATAATAGCTTTTTCTCTTCTTGGTAAGAATGCACTAATTTAAGCTGAGTGAGATATACTGAATGGGTTTTGCTACAGACAGGCTCAAAACTTAGATATCTCTGAAAAAAAACCAAAGAGTTTTGGGATATTTTAATGTTTTTACATCATAGATAGGTGACAGCATGACATAGTTGATTGGACAGATTCTGTGTTAGCATATAGCATTTCCTTTAATAGTAGCACTACATTCAGGGAGAGATTACTACTAAATCCAGGAAATATCGTTTCGCTAATCCCCATATTTTCAGAGGCAGGGGGAGAAAATGCTGTGAGTTGGGTTGGGTTTGCGTTTTTTTTTTATTTATAAAAAGATACCTTAGGTTAATCCATTTTGAATGTCAGGAGGATAAATCTGACAGGAGTCAGAAGAGCTCCACTGGGACTAGCACTACAAGTTACAAAACAGCTAACATCATCCAAGACTAATTTCTTTCCCCTGTTTGTCGTACTGTGGAGGGGGAGTTAAAAGGCAATTCTTGGGGAGTTGAAAGGCTCCATAATAGGGCTCCTCTCTCTAAGGGAGTAAAACTGCTTTGTGGCCTTTGTCTTCAGGCTGCTAATAAACCATCCCATGCTGTGAAGCTTTGAGTTCACTCTTAATTCAACTTCAGTTCAGCTTCCATCAGCTTTGCTTTCCCTGTCTTTGTGAGTTGTTTTTTTCTTAAATACACAATGTATCTAACTTGCATTTGGGCTTTTTTATTTATTGCCTGAGTTTATAAATGTACCAGCTTCATAACACCCTGCTTGGTAATTTTTGTTAAAGCACAGAAATTGCCAGAAGCATTTCAGTAGCTGAGAGTTTTGATGATATCTGCTGGCTGACTGACTGTCTCTCTGAACGCAAGTCTCTTTCCTTCTTAAAGCATCTTACAAATGTGAGGATACATTTACCCAAATGAAATCTGTGTCAGATCTTCTGGATCATGAGGATGCATTCTTTTACAGTTTGGGCTTCAGCTAATCTACCTTCTTCCCCTCTAGTCCCCAGTTATGTGACTGATCATTTAGTAACACGTTCATCTGCCTATTGTTTCTGCCCCTGCTTTTCCAGATGAGACCAAAATGTAGCACCTGGACATGTAAATGTTGGTTTGGGTTGGACTTGTAAATGCCTGTGATGGTGGCCAGGGCTGAGCAGGCAGCTTCAGGCCATGTGGGCAGTTCTGCTTTAGGGCTCAGCAATGCAGGTGGTGTGCTGTGCCCTTCTGCTGCTTAACCCTTAAACTGCCGCTCTCGTAGGCAGGCCAGCACTGAGACATCTGGGAGCAGTGGACGCAGTTCAATGCGCCTTGACTCCAGAACAGCTGTCCTGGCAAATATCAGAATGATCATGTCTAGAGCCAGAGGGAGCTCTTAAAATAAAATTAGAAAAGACAAAGCCACGGTTCCACAAAACTTCTATAAGAAATCAAAACATCATGAAAATTACGTATGCAGTTGGTAGTCAGAAGTTCTGTGTCTTTATAGCCGTGTGAAAAGCAGGTTATTTTTTGCTATTAGTTTTAAGGTAAGTGAACTAGTATTACGCAAAGTATTGGAGAACTTAGTCACACAAATTTTGCTTTGTTTCTGACTGAGTACTGCTTTCAAATCTGTAGCTATTCAGATGTGGAACTAGCATACATGTTTATCTCGAAGGATGAACTCTTTGCTATGTCATAAATAAGTTAGGAATTGTTATTTCCAGAGTGTTGTGTGTATGGTTGTTTGCAGAATGTTTTTTATTTCTGGTTCTTGGTTTGCAACTTAATTCTCATCTAAAATGTAGCAAATCAAAATGTACTTCTGGTTCATTTCAAGAGATGAGATTCAGGTAAAATTTGGTGTGCTGCTAGTGAATGGAAGAAGATTAAGTCCTCCGAGAACTGGAGGCTCAAATAGGAAGGAGGAGTAGTAGAGAATTCAGGGGTTGGGAAAAGGAGATAAGACAAAAATATAGGAAGGGAAAGATGGAAAGGAAAAAGAGGGCAGACAACATAACAGATGGAAGATTAGATTAAGAGTCCTTTAAGCTTAGAAGGAACTGAGATGCAGAAAGGGAAATAACATCAAAAAGATCACAGGAGGAATCTTTATATGAAAACAGCACATAGCTTGAAACTAAATATTGAACTTTTAAGTCAATTTCAGAGATATTTTTTTTTTTTTAAATGAGAGCCTAAGAAATGTAATTCTGTGCCATATCAGATTTTTTTTTCCTTTTTTTTCTTTTTTCTTTCTGGGATTTGAAAAACCTGAGTTTGTTTATTATTGAGCAATATTTTGAAAAGACTTTCCTGCAAGCCGTAATTAATAAAACCTAAGTGTAGGTGGAGGGAGAGGAAATACTATATTTTAAAATGTTACTATCTGCCACATTCCTACCATCACTCTTCGCTTTTAGGACTGAAAATCAAACTGACCTTCGCTAGCTACTCTGATGCAGCTGAGAACACATGTTGAGAGGGCAAAGGCTTGCACACGTAAATGTGATTTTGTACCCTTGGTTCATGCCAAAAGAAAATACAATTATTCTCTGCTCAAAAGTCTCAGTGGGAACCCTGGCCATTGTCAGATGGGTGCTTTGTGCACATCTGCTGCATTGCCCAATGCTTGACTTGACTGCTCACCCTTTCATTGAGGATAAACAGGAAAATAGAAACTCCTACTTGTGTAACTAAAAGGATATGAAAGGGTACGTCCTCGTTCGAGGCATTCTAGCAAAGAGAAGCCTGGCTTGGAACAAATACAGAGGAACAAAATGTATCCGTATTTTACCAGGTCAGACTGCTACTTTACGCATATAGCTGTGGTACCGTGGATAAATAATTATTCTTAAGACTTTTAAAAATGCATATATCCAAGCTCTGAAGTGTCCAAGTAGATCTCTAAACAAACATGTCAAGTGTGATTAGTGTTGTGTGCGTACGGACAGTCATCCCATCCTTTCTGTCCCTATCTGGCTCCTATTTAAGTTGCATTCTATAAGAGACACTGCCAAATATCACAAAAGCAATTTTCCAGATTTCGGTTTCTTCCAAATAACCAACACATTTAAAAGCACTTAGAATTTTTTTTGTCCTCCCAGAAATTGGCATTTCAGGGGATTCAAGTGATGTCACTTAGATATCTGTCTCTGTTGTGTGGCTCTGTTCCTGGAGTAATGTTTCTGATGAGGATTGTTTCCTATGAAATTGTTTTGCCCCAGGGATAACCATAGCTGTAAAATTGGTGTAGTTGTTTATGCCTTCAAAACAGCGCCCACAGAAAAAGGACAAAACTAACTAGTAAAAAAAATCCATGACCAGAGAGCAGCAGAAAGTTTAGGTAAGGTTGACAAATAACGTTTTGATGGGCTCGTGCAATCATTCCAGTGTGGTTTGAAGTTGTAGAAGCCTGTAAGCTGAAACAGCCTCTTACCTCCACAGTTTTAAATGCAAACCTTCTTTTCTGGTCGGAGATCTTGGGTAGTCTAGTCACACCTCAACAAGGCCCCTGGAAGAGATGGAAATTTATATACTATGTGAAATAAGCCTTCATGCAGAAGAGTTACAGAGCACCTTCAGAAAAACTGCATGGTTTCTTAACTTGACAGAAGGGAGGGCAGCGCATGAGTGGGAAGCAAGGGCACATCAAACAAACCTCACCTTTGCAAGGTGAAAGGTAAGCAGATACCCTGCCAAAAGCTTGTGTAAGGAAAGGGCAGGCTTATGTACGACATGTGCTGTCAGCAGGCTCCCTTTGTGTTTTTCAGTGCTGCTAGACACTTTCACTTAAACCTCCGTACTTCCCCTCAGGATAGCTCACACCACAGATACAGTCATTCCTGACCCAGAGTGTCCATAAGCCCACTGTTTCAGGAGATCTGCCTTTCTTGGCAGTCAGTGTCCTGTAATCGTTTCCCAAAGAGGAGAAACTGAGAAGCATTCGCTCACACTAAACGGCGTGGGCTTTGACCCTTTCATGTGAGTATACTGATGCTAATGAGTGACTTGGTATCACGCATAAAGCATGTGTGCTTTGTGAATAAAGCGTGTGTGCTGTTTTCCCTTAAGAATAAACTTTGTTCCGTATTTTTCATACACTGCTACTTTAATTCCTTCAAAATGAAGGAAGCAACCTTACTCCCACTGCTGCCAGCATCTTTCAGCTTCCCCCTGGGGTCAGGCTCATTTCAATGCGTTCTCTGCTCAACCCCCATCCCCCCTGTTCTCCTGCTGCTAGGGACAGAGAGGGCTGTATGACTGTACAATTGCACAGAGCAGTAATGCCTCCCAATTTAGGCAAGTGGCAAGCCCGTATACTTTTATAAACACAAGACTCAGTGCTTTAAGATGAACTGTGCTTAACAATGTCCCTGCAGAAAATAGCAAGGAATATAGAGTTATAGCAAGCTGCTCTTCATATGCAGGGACTAACCTTTCAGGCACCGGCAAAGTGCTTTATATGAGCAGCAACCAATCATCCTCATGGAAATCTCTGCAGATTTTAAAAGCCAAACTCAAATCAGGATTTACCCCTTAGAGAACTTAATAGCAGTCTCAATGGCTTTGTATAAGGTGATTCTGCTGGAAGAGATTCAGGTATCAACACCTAGCGCCATTTTACGTGACCTAACTTACCTTGCCTGATCTACAACTACCTCTCCAGAAGGGCATGGGTTTGACACCGGCTCTGTGCTTGCATCTGCACCCTGTGCTGTTTAAGCTCCCTCTCGGGTGTGTAGGAAAAGGCACTATGCTACTTCATGTCTCATTATTGGGTAAAACATTAAGTGAAATTTTGACAGCTTACAAGCTTTATAAATGTCAGAGATGGTTTTCAACAGAGGCAGAGCTAAATGCTTTGTCCTGTATTTCAACTTTAAAATATCACCTTAAGTCATTCCTTTGGTCAACATATTCCTTCAATAAGGTTTTGATCCCGTTAGCCTTCCTTGCTTCAACAGCAGATACTATGTGAATGAGCCACACTAGTCAGCAAGTGTTGTAAAATACATCTTCATATGCGTGTACAAGTGCAGTAACATTATAAAATGCACGTAGTAGTGGTTTGGTAGTAATAAATGTGATCCTTGCTGTGAAAGGCTGCAGGCTGTACAACTGCTTGATGCATCATCCCAGCCATGGGTCACCTCTAGCATCCAGGGCATGGCTGGAACTCGAAACCACTGTTTGCTGTAAGTGCAGACAACAAGATAACTACTCAGTCATTGCCACTTTACCTGGCTGTGGCCAGCTTGATCCCAAAACCATTGGCATTGTTTCTTTTATCTTTTTTCTGCTTACTTGGCCATAGCAAAAATAGAAATTAATTCAGTGATCTAGAAAGATGTGTGTCGGGCTTATTTTTCACAATTTAGAGAAGCCTGATGAGAATGAGAGAAAAGTAACTGATTACCTCAAATCGTGTTTGTTCACGTCACAAAGTATCATGCATGTTTGCTTGCAAGGTTCATCTTGATGGATTCACTGTTATGCAGTTTTGAACTTCGAACTTGTCTAGCAGCAGTGTATGTTAGCTTCTGTCGACTTTCAGAGTGAAATAGTTCTCAGCTGTTGGGGAGGAATGAAAACAAACATAAAGACCTCGTTGCCATCATAGGAGCTGGATGATTTCATGTCTTTTGAATGATGTTCTTTACTTAAAATCTTGCTGGATTTAGTGGCTGGCTGAGGCAAATATTTCCATTCAAATATACTGGATTCAAATATACTGAGGGAGTGGGACTGTTAATTTTGTATGCTCAGTTTTATGTGAATAACAGGTAGTAGATAAGAAAAAAGGTTTGGAAGGTTTGAGAATAAGGGCTCAAAAAAGAAAAACAGTGTACTTAGTTCATGCCAGGACAGTGTAGTGTATGTGTAAGGATATGAAGAAGCCAGTGAGAAAGCTTCAGAGCTTCAAGGCCCTTACTCACTGTCTCAACTCCATGAGCTGTATGGTGGTTTTGTTGTGTTATAAATATTGGTTTGGGTTAGCTACAGGAGGCAATTGATACTTCTTCCTGAAGACTGGATTCATTTTCAGTTCTGTTTGACACATTTGGACTAATCAACCTGGGTGATATCATGGACATCAAATTGCGCTGGCATACATCCTAAAAATGATCCTGTTGGAAACTTCCAGCTAAATTTCCATCTAGTGGAAAATGCAATCTCAGCAAAAGCAAAACTTTCTGTGAGATTGTAATGAGCTTAAGGGTTTTTCTGTTAGAAAACTTAAAAGGTCTCTCATCCTGCCCGAGAGCCTTTTAGATTGGATATTTCATTGCTTATTTTGTATAGGGTTTTTCTGACCCACAGCACTCATTTCTATCCTCATCTTTCAGAAAGAGAAGAAAACTAAGACCTATTTCATCGTATTGGATTTTCATGTCAGTATTATAGTCCTTCCCATGGAGGAGGGAGTTTGCCATGTCATGTTTGGTGAATTCTCGAAGGAATTCTGGACAGCCTTTAGCTGGAAGGCTGCTATCACCTTGCCCAGTTTTCTAAGGGACAAAAGAAAGATTAGCAAGAAACTGATGAAGTTAGGGCTGGAGGCTTTCTTATGAACTGTGAATGTGGGAAATTTAGAGAGCTTTAAAAGCTTAAAGGAACTCTAAAGAAATAGTTGTGTCCTGTTGAGCTGTTCCTTCTGTTAGCCAGAATCAAATGCAGAAACTGCCTAAACCAGAAGTGTAATGATGTGTTCTTAGCAGGATCTTTTCTTTTACAGAATACTCCATCTTTAAGATTTGTCTAACAGAGCTTACCTCCTGTTGGTTACAGGCCATCACTTTATATTGTTTTCATCAGTGAAAACCACTGCCAACAAAACAGAATTATTATTGGTCGCTATTGGCTTTGTGTCTTTTGTTGTTTCCCTGGAAAGAGGGAATGTCAATGAGCTTCAAATGCCTATTTGAAGCTCATTTATATCATTTTTTTCTATGCAACTCATCCTCATTTTCACTTTGCAACTCACCGTCTCTTTTTTTTTTTTTTCTTTACATTGTGGTCAGTATAGTATGTATAGCAGCTCAGAAAATGCTGCTCATTTTTCTTGCCCACGATACATGTGGTCAGGTTGATAAACTTAAAAAAAATGAACCCCTCAAGGAAATAACTGAACCAAGAAAGAAAACTTCCCAAATCTGTCCTTTGGAAAGAAAACTGAGAACAGTCCTAGTCAGCCATCTCCTCTGTGGAGTCTGCTCCATCACTGCAGGATAAGGGTTTGGTCGCTAATTTGAATAGTAGCACAAAACCATTAAATAAGCTTGTCTTTCAGTTGCGTGAAGATGTTCATTCCAAATCACATCTTCCTAACCATTAGATCATGCAAACAAGCCAGCAGGACATATTGCAGAAACAGTGCTTCATTTCGACTGTTTTCTGATAGAAAGTTTGTTTTTCCCTGGCTTAAACCTCGGTATAGTTGTAGTCTTCAAGATTTTCTCAAGTTATTTCATTTCTGTTGGAAAGTGTGGGGAACTGAAAAAGACTGTACATTCTGTTACTACAGGTGAATGGACTAAATATTTAAAATATTTATTTAAATATTTAAAAATTAAAATAGGGATTTTGCTACTGTTAGCTCAGGAGAAGATATTTCTGAAAGAAGGCTAAGTAATTTTTTTTGTGCAGTTGGCCTCCAGGTACCCTCAGGCACAAAAAAAATAACATGAAGTTGTGAGGGGCTGTTACCTGAGGATTGCGGATATAGAAAACCTTTTCAAGAAGAAAACTCAGTGAAATCAAGATATCTGGATTTTATTGCAATTAAATGTAACTTGTAACTGTCTTCATTGTCTTGTATCAGTTTGAAGTATGTCTTTGGAATGATGTTAGGGAATAAGTAATTATTTTCTCCACTTTTCATGCAAGGTTGGAGTGCTAAAGCATACACTTTTTGAATTTTGCAAAAGTTGGCTTGAGAGGAGGCAGCTGTGCTGCTGGTGTTCTTTTTGGGTTAGCCCCTTTTTTTGGGTTAGCCCCTTGCTTATGCCCGGGAGCGAAGGAGGGCAGTTGGGAAGGCAGCCGTTGTGCCCTGTCCTGCTGTGATCCTTACTCTTCAAAAGGCGCTGATGACCAGCCGGGGAGGTTGGTATCTTTTATATGAGGTGAGGTGCTTTTAACACAGTGAGGGGCTGAGCTGGGCTGCTCTCTAATATGAGTCAGCTGCGCATAGCCTCAAGGACAGCACTGAAGCCAACATTAATGAGAAATATCCCTTTACCTGCTGGAAAACACATTATTTTGTCTGGTTCAGGTGAATAAAAGTAACAGGAAGATTGGACTAGTTTGGGAGTAGGTATTCCGCTTCTGCAAACTGAGGCAGCCCTTACTAATACTGAATTATTTTTTTCTTACTGGTTTTGTATTACATTGAATGTAAAAAAAAAAGAAAAAAAAGAAAAAAAAAAAAAACTCTTGTGCAGAATAATGAAAAGACAGAGGAACAAAGTTATTACTTATAAAAATAACTCTCTGGAAGTACTTGGTATTGACCTTCATGTGATCCCATTCAGGCCTACAGAAAAAAAAAAAT
>WHYT01017617.1:24409-52707 GCA_009806455.1 Tetrax tetrax
GGCTAAACTATGATAACTGATTATAAGACTTTAAAACTAAGTAGAAAACTTTTGACTGGGTGCATGGATTTAGCATTTTAAATACCTTTATATGATGAGGCATGTTTTTATGAAGAAGTATTTTAATATATAGAAATTTGTATATTTTAAAGTTGATTTTAAAAAGAAAATAATCCTAAAAGAGTCATGCATGCTTTGTAATAATTATGTAATTTGGTAAATGAGACCATTGCAGAGTTTTAGGCTGTAAAAATCCATTGCTGCTGGTATATAGTTACAACAGAAAATATATTTCTAGGAAGGATATATTCCTTTGGGCAGGGCACAGCTAACATCTTTTTTATGTAATGAAATCATCTTGCAAATTTCTATGAACTTGAAAGTTCCCTGCTATACCTTACTCAAAATACAATTAAAATTATAGTAATAATTGTTGGAGAAATTTGTTGGTGGTAGCTTACTAAGCAGATTTTTTTTCATTTGAAGTTTATATAGTTCAAGCCATATGTATTGGAGTCATACATGGTTCAGTTCAAGTTACTGGATGCTACTGAATTATGTTCTTTATTGGAATAAGCTGTATTTTGTGTGTTGAAAATTACAAGCCTTCATACGTTCAAAATGGCAACTTGCATCAGCATTCTCCTAAAACTTTTTTAGCTGAATTTGGCTGACTTCAAAGGCAGTCATTTCTGTTGATCTTTGAGAGTTATGTGTCCTTCAATGCTGTGAGGCAGAGCAGCTTTATGAGACAGAAGATTGGCATATCAGAGCAAATAGGCTAAATACTAAATATTTTACCGAATAATCTCAATGCTCTTCAGCTTTCTTGTCCTGAGACAAGTATTTCTTCTTCCTCTGTAATCCTTTAGGTTAATGGACATAGATGGCTTCTCTTTGTTTAGGGTTTTGGACACGTAGTATCCTTCTTATCATTAATCAATTTAGATTTAAACTTGCAGTGTACAAACTTCACAGTGGCCAAAAATTCTGTGCTACTCTTCTGCAGTCATTACGAGTAAGAATGCAAGGCCAATTTGTACTGAGGTTACATACAACAGCCTACATAGGAAGTAACTGACTGAAAAGACAGAACACTATGAAATTCGTATCAAACCAGAGTTTTTTTTAAACAGTTGTCAATGTCTATGAAGCATTTTTACTCACTAAGAACAGACATTAGAAGAAAGTGACTTGCAATTTCAATTACATTTCACAAAATGTGGAAAAAAAAGACAAACCCTAAAAACCAATCTGTTTACTTGGAAGAGATGGAAAAAGGAAAGGAAAAGCATGAGACTTTTTAAAATAGTACCATGGAGGTAAGAATGAGTTTCTCTTCTGAAATACGAATTTCCGTGCTTGTCATGTGCAACGGTATGTTGAGGGCAAGAAAAATGTCAAACTGGTCAGAATATTATGATGATACCAGGAAAAGCTAAAGATAAGAAGTGATCCATTCTAGAAAATCCTACATTTTATCCTGAAAGTTGAGAGAAGCTGTGATTAAACTCCTGCCTAAGCTATAGATGACCCAGTTAAAGCTTTTTTTTTCATAACAGAAACTGCAACTTTAATCAAGCCCGACTATAAAGTCTAATTATGTTTCAATGTGTATTTAAGATTGAAAATGTATTTGTGCTTAGCTGGGGGCAAAAAGTTGCAACTTTCTATATACCATTGTGTTTGTGCTTGAAAAAGAATGTAATCATGTTTGCCTTATATTGACTTAAAAGTTCTTATGTGAATCTTCATGTATCTCACCTTGTCATAAGCACTTTTTTTTTTGCCTTTCCCTCTATGTGCACAACTGGTTTTTCTAAAGATACGCAACCTGCAGTTTGCTGCAGCTTGTTTTGGCTTTGGGGACAGGGATTTCTTATTACAGGAAAATAAATAGGAGTAGAAGAAACTTTAGATCTAAATAATTTACCTGTAAGTAGTTTTATTATCCTTGTTGTCTCAGTGGTGAATGGAACAGAGGGGTAGTAGTGGTTATTAGAAAGTAAAATATTTAACAATATTGAAACAATTGATCTTTGCTGTTTATAAACCAATAAAAAAAAAAACCCCAAAGAACTCTGAGTAAAGTGCATAAGCATTGTCTTGGAGTTGTCCTGGTTTCAGCTGAGATGGGGCTAGTTTTCTTCCCAGTAGCTGCTGTGGTTTGGATTTAGTATGGGATTTGGTACGTGAAGAATGTTGATAATACATTGGTGTTATGAGTTGGTGCTAAAGAGACCAAGGTCACTGTCCAGCTTCCCAGGTTTCGCTAATGTGCAGAAGTAGGAGGCTGAGCCAGTACATTTGACCCAAACTGGCCAGATAAAGTATTCCACACCATAGATGTCATGGTCAGTATATATAAGTGGGGGTGGGCCAGTGAGCTGGCTCACTTTTCTCTTGCTGATCAGAATAGTTTTGAGATCACTTTCAGTTTTTTCATTCCATGATTGCTATTCAGGACACACTGTATCAGTCATATAATCATAGAATAGTTTGGGTTGGAAGGGACCTTTAAAAGTCATCTAGTCCAACTCCCCTGCAAGGACTAGTGATATCTCCAACCAGATCAGGTTGCTCAGAGCCCCATCCAACCTGGCCTTGAATGTTTCTTTGAATGGTCATTGGGTGGTGAGAAATTGTGCATAATTCCTTTTGTATATTTTATTATTCCTGTTGTTGTTATTATTTTATATATATAAAAAAGTAGAACATTTCTTTTCCTCTGCTATGCTACTAAACTGCCTTTATCTCAACCCATGACTTTTCTTCTTTTTCCCTGATTTTCCCTCTCGTTCCCTGGGGAAGGGGGGGGAGTGTGAGCATGAGCAAGCAGCTGTGTGGTACTTGATTACTGACTGGGGTTAAACCATGACAGAGTAAAATTAGTAATGGAATGGAAATAACTGTCATCCTGAAGAAAGAAAACTATATCACTTAGGTGATTAGACTCGTAGGCAAAATGAATGTGTTTGGCAAATGAAAATGAATTTGTGATTGACAAAATGAAGAGGACCGTTGAAACTGTCCTGAATCATAGGATGGTTTAAATTGTTCTGTAATGCATCTGCTGATTTGAGAAGAATATTAGATGGCTGACATCCGCTGTTCTTTATCATCTGTAGTGATCTGAACCAAGAATGTGACCTAAATTATGCCACTGTTATCACATGGTTTGGCCTTGCTTTGTTGCAGAGTGGAGAAGAGAGTTGGACTAATCATGGACACAATCTTTAAATTAGTTGCTACATTTATAAAAGTACTTACTTTTATCTGTGATTATGGGTAAAAAAAAAGAAAAAATATATATATATATATCTGAAGCAGTAGAGAGCAAACTAAAATTGATTTATTGTCTGTGACCTTAGTGACTTTCCAGTCTAAATTGGATGTTCTCATTTATTCTGGCATTATTAAATTAGAACAAAGACTGTTAAAATTATATGAAATGCTACATCTGAAAAATTTGGAGATTTTATTATGAAGTTGTATTAGGTTTTCGAGGATTTTTATTTTCCTTGTTATAGCTCATTCTCAGAAACAGGACTTCCGCTCTTTAGGTAAGTACCTTTGGTTAGATAAGCACAATAAGGCAATTGTTATTAACATATGGTTATAACATTGTTATAACACAGCAGCAGCTCCCACCCATAACTAACAGAAATAACTGAATTATATTTATTCAGGAATACTTGCTCAAATGACAGCTCGAAGCAGTCCAGCGACCAATAAAGATCAAACAATCTGGAAGATGCTCTCTACCTCCTAAGACTTATCCACTTCACCCCAAAGGAGGAGCAACATAACTCTGCTTGTGAAAACACCTGAGCATTGAAGGACCTCCAAGAATACTTAGGACTGATCTTGCTCAGTTGGATTCACCACACAAAACCTTGCTCCTCCTGACTGCTGATAACCACTGCTCCTGTCAGCAAGGAATGGAGAAGTAAAGAGAGTCAAAATTCTACAACTTTGTATTGCTTTTTACTTTAGTAATAACTCACAGAGGCAATAAACATCCAAACTCCTTCACAAAGATTCATTATTACATAGCAGTTAGTGCATGGGCTCCATTGATCCCAACTTGAACCTATGGCCTATGTTCTCTATTTTCCCTCTTCTCCTTCCTCCTTGTTTCCCTTGTCCTAATATGTAATATTGAAATACATAAGAAAGTGTTAAATATTCTCATCTCTGGCTCACACAACTGTAGTAGGTAGTAATTATTACAAAATGGCAGGCAGAGTAGAGCTTCAACAACCCTTGCTCCAACAGCTAAAAAATTACAAGGTGTCAGTGTGATGCTGTCTGGATAATTACATTGATATTGTGACTTAATTTTCATCCTTTGAGTGAGTTGCAGTTTGGATATTCCAGGTATGCCTAAAAGTCAAGCATCAGAGTTAAGGTATTGAGGTTTGCTGCTGTTATTACAGCATATAATCATAGAATGGTTAGAGTTGGAAGGGACCTTTAAAGATCATCTAGTCCACCACCCTGCAAGGAGCAGGGACATCCCTGACTAGATCAGGTTGCTCAGAGCCTCATCCAGCCTGGCCTTGAACGTTTCCAGGGATGGAGTTTTAACCACCTCTCTGGGCAACCTGTTCCAGTGTTCTACAACTCGCATTGTAAAAAATTTTTTCCTAATATCCAATCTAAATCTACCACCCTCTATTTTAAAACCATTACCCCTCGTCCTGTCATAACAGGCCCTACTGAACAGCCTGTCCCCATCTTGTAGGCCTACTTGAGGTACTGGAAGACCGCTATCAGGTCTCCCTGGAGCCTCCTCTTCTCCAGGCTGAACAGCCCCAACTCTCTCAGCCTGTCCTCACAGGAAAGGTGCTCCAGCCCTCTGATCATCTTTGTGGCCCTCCTCTGGACCCTCTCCAGCTGGTTCATGTCCTCCTTATGTTGGGGGCTCCAGAGCTGGACACAGTACTCCAGCTGTGGGGGTCTCACCAGGGCAGAGTAGAGGGGGAGAATCACCTCCCTCGACCTGCTGGCTACGCTCCTCTTGATGCAGCCCAGGATGCGGTTGGCCTTCTGGGCTGCAAGGGCACATTGCCGGCTCATGTTGAGCTTCTCATCCACCATCACTCCCAAGTCTTTCTCCTCAGGGCTGCTCTCCATCCATTCTCTGCCCAGCCTGTATTTGTGCCTGGGATTGCCATGACCAAGGTGCAGGACCTTGCACTTGGCCTGGTTGAACTTCATGAGGTTGGCACGGGCCCACCTCTCCAGCTGGTCAAGGTCCCTCTGGATGGCATCCCTCCCTTCCAGCGTGTTGACGGCACCACACAGCTTGGTGTCATCAGCAAACTTGCTGAGGGTGCACTCTATCCCACTGTCCATATTGCTGACAAAGATGTTGAACAGGGCTGGGCCCAACACGGGACGCCACTGGTGACCGGTCTCCACTTGGACATCGAGCCGTTGACCACCACTCTCTGAGTGCGGCCATCCAACCAACTCCTTATCCACTGAGTGGTCCATCCATCGAACCCATGCCTCTCTAGTTTAGAGAGAAGGATGTTGTGTCAAAAGTGTCAAAAGCTTTGCACAAGTCCAGGTAGATGATATCCGTTGCCTGTCTCTTGTCCACTGATGCTGTCACCCTGTCATAGAAGACCACCAAATTGGTCAGGCATGATCTGCCCTTGGTGAAGCCATGCTGGCTGTCACCAACCACCTCCTTCCTCTCCATGTGCCTTAGCATGGTTTCCAGGAGAATCTGCTGGATTTAACATTGTGTATTGTAGCATTTCAAAATGTTGTTTTTAAGCTTTCCTTCCAAAGAAATAAACAGTAATGTGATAAACAAAAGGCGCTTGTTTAATCAGCGTTCATTATTTCTCTACTTATTTCTGGTTCATATGAATACAGAGATACAGAAAGGGATGAGATTTAAGAATTCATATTCTTATTCAAATACAGAATTTTCTAGTGTCTGTGCAGTTTCAAGGTCTGATGGTCCCAAAACAGATCTATGACAGAAATGGGTCCAATATGTAGAGTGTAAATGTGAACGGAATTGTTGTCCAGCTCAGGGGTAGACGTTCTGGTTTAAATTCCTAAGGATTTGATTGCAGTTATGAAGAGGAGTGCCAATTGAATTTCAGGATAAAATGTTTTTGGGTTTTTTTTGCAACTGGCCAAGGTTCAGACCTCTGTCCTAAAATGTTATAGGAATTGTTTTAATATGGACGAAATATTTTTTCCTTTACTTTTGATTCTTGGTTTTTCTGAAATATTTTAAAAAATAATCTTTAGCACATCAGGCATTTGGTCCTTTTATTTCATTGATTTATTTTGTGTCAGTTCATGTACAACTAGATAAAGCTTCTTACTATGGGAAATACTGGTGAGTCTTAATAAGCAGTGCTTCCTCTCGTAGGCAGGTTTTATTGTTGAACGCTGTCCACTGCTGGACAGAGTAGAAATATTATCTTTCTATTTCACTAAATAGAGTTCCATCTCTTGTAAACCATCAAAACTGCAGAAGTTCCTTTTGTCCAAAGTGTGATATCACCACAAATTAATGTTGTCATAATAACCTTGGCAGACTGGATAAGCAGTGTTCTCAACCCTCTGCTCTGTTAGGCAAGTTTTACTGTAGGACACAGACAGATATCAACTTACAAGAATAGCTATTGTGCCCTGAAGTGATATTTTTGGTACCTTAAGTCTTTTTTTTTTTTTTTTTTCTCCCTAATTTACTGATAAGTGGATATAGCTTTACAAATGTAGAGTTGTTCTGAGTATCTCCAGGGCTGTCTAGTCTGCCTCAACACAGATCTAGAGACAAATGCTCTGAGTATACCATGATACTCTCTTGATTGCTTCTTCCAGTTCTTCTGTCTTCTGCATTTCCTATTTGCAGTCGACATTATTTTCCGTTATGTGGTAGAATCCTTTAAATTCCCAATATAAATGGGATAATGCCTGGATAAGAAGAATGCAAATCGCTAGGGATTCACTGTGGCTTTCAATTTTGTTGTTAATTGGGTGAAAATTTTCTGAACTTCTGGAGCTGCTTCAGGCTTCTTCTAGTACCGTTTCTGAACTTTCATAATAATGACTTCTGAACTCAGATTGTTACTTTGGTTATCAATGTATTCTGCTAACAGTTAAGCTTCTTTACTTGGTTACCCTGTTGGTAACCAAATCTTTGAAAATGCTGCTAAGCCGGATCTCGCCTTCACTCCACACTGAAGTTGTGTACTTGACTTTAACACAACTTCTGTGATCAAGCTTTTCCATCTCTTAGAAGCAGAGTTTCTGTCATAAGTGAATGGTGTAGCCCTGAAGCGGCACTCTGTTTCCCGAGGGAAAATAAAGTCCCATCTCTTGTCAAAGATATGAAAGTTGTTTTTCCCTAATTTGATGCTACAGTAAATTCATTTTGTCATAAAAAACCCTGTGAAGTCAGGTTTGTGTTCAAGAAGTCAAAGCCTAGAGTCCCTTAGAGGTTCGCCTCAGTTAATCAGACGCTGTAGAATCTTACTCTGCAGAGTACAAAATCAGATAACTCTGGACTTCTAGAAAAATCGGTAGAACTAATTCAGATATTAATCTGGCTCTAAGCTTCCATGTTCCATAATGTGGACTTCATATTGTGTCTAGCCCATTTGTAATTTCAGTCTAGATTTTGATATCTACAGATTGTCTACTTATAGCAACTGTTACCAAAATAGTTTTTGAAGGAAGGGATTGTGACTATATAGTTGAAGAGACCTCTAGCCTTTATACTTGTTGAAGACATTAGAAACTCTACTTGACTAAGTCCTATGTTATCTTAATTGTTTTTTTCAGTAGAACTGTCTTTCATTTTTGAGAGAGCTTGCATGCATAAGGTAGGCAACATTTGTCCCTAAATCCCTAGAATGCTTAGGAGAACACAAACTGGCATCTCTGTCTTCCCACAGTTCTTCTTGGCATGAGATCCAGAGACTGAGATTTTTTTGCTTTAGACTTGTCTTCTGTATTGAGAGCCAAGTAAATAGAGAGGTATGAATGTTCCTGTTAATGTAGAGCTGAATTTAAAGCATATGTTCTGCTTTCTGGATTTTTTTTTTTTTTTTTGAATTCCTTGTAGGAACTATTTTGCTTTTTGACATCACTGAGGCATTTGAGCAAACATGGTGTACATCTACCTTGAGAGCCTTGGAGAATAATGACCGGATCACTTTAAACTGTAACTCAAGATTGGACTTATGTTTGTTTGAAGATTAAATCCAAAGCAATTTACAATGAGTACAAATGTGTCCAGTTCCTAACAATTTTGCTTTAGTTCTCCAATCGTTTTTTAACACCAGCTCCAATATGATTTAGAGTCAAAGTTATATTTGTTCTGCACTACTAAGATTGTAGTGAGTATGTAAGGCTCTTCTGAATTTGGCCAAGACTGCTAAGTGTCTGCTGGCACCAGTTTGTCAGGGATTATGGCATGTTTTTTGTAGTTGTTGTGAAAATTTTGAATTGCAGTTGGGAAACAAGAAGCTTTTTTTAAAATGATACATATATTTTAAAATATACATTGTGAGAACATGCTGTGTTGAATACTAAGAAGTAAGTCTTATGTATTTCCTGGAAGATAGTAGGTTCTGCAGCTGGAGGTTTTTTTTTTGTAGAGTTCAGACTAACATGTGAAATTGAGTTCTATACTGAAAGTTTTGAATTTGAAAATGAATAGCGTGATGTTGTGTCCTTCTTGGTGATGAAGTTTCCCAAGGTAAGTCTTCATAATGGCTTTGACTTAGAAATAACTGAGGCTTATTCTATGCAAGAAGATGTAGGAGACAGATAGGTTTGTCTGAAAAGCATATTTGATGAACCACAGGACATTTAATGGTCATGCTGAAATGAAATTGCAGAATTCATAATTCAGAGCTCTTATGTCGGACTTTCTGCAAATTCAGGCAAACATGACTTCAACAGCTTAATTGCAGTCTACATTTTTAGGGCTTTATTTCCTACCAAAAAGCTACATTAGAAGAATGTATTTTTTTTTTTTAATGCTCTAGAATCTTGATTTTTCCACAGAGATTGTGTGGCAAAGTCTGCAGCTGCAGAATTGAAAAACATACAGGCTTTAGTATGGTTTGTTATCAAATTCTGGTAGTTTACTAATTACACCTATACTCTTTTATAAGAAGCTTGGAGTACATTCTTCAGGAAAGTATGCGTATTTCTTTTAGCATGTTTTGGTAGATAAGTCTTTTCTTCCCTCTCCAGTTTTTATACAAACTTTTTCAGCTGTCCTGTCCCTACCATGGAAATCTAGTTGCACAGGATGAATTCTACCTCTCTTATGCCCTGCCTCTCATAATGTTTGTAGTTGTATTTGATTAAGTCAGAGAAGTGAAGGCTGCATACAGCATGACAGATAATTGTGAGTCTTAACACAATTTTAGCGTAACTTTACCTGTGGCAAACTCTTCTTATGCCTTTGATTATATGACATGGCATATCTTCAATAACAGATTAATGCCTGTAAGCAGGGAGGAATTTTTGAAACAGATGGGTCTATTCATCAAAATGGTTTGTTCCACGATTTGGCTCCAAGTACCTCGAGCAGTAAAAACTTATACTTTCCACTAGGACTTCAAATGAGGGCTCTGTGTGTGTGTAGGTGCTGGTGAGTCAGAGTAAACAGAAACATTAATTCAAGTTTGGGAGTGGAACTGGCCTTGAAGACCTGTGAAGTACGCTCAGTTTTAATTGAGACCTAGTAGGAACTGCCAGCTTCTCCCAAATATCACTGCTAGGTGTGACTGTCTGTAAAGTGACAGCTAGAACAGAGTTGTAAGAATAGGGATTTTTTTTTTTCCTAAGTTTTGTCTTTAAAAACATTGTGAACTTAAAACTAGAAGAATTATTGGGTGACATTGTCCCTGAAATAGTGATAGGATCAGGCATTTTACTTCAGGCTTAGTGCGCTCCATGCAACACTGCTGACTAACAGATAACATGTTTCCTGGAAAATGTTACTTGGCCTAGATGCTAGTGTTACGTGTTATTTAGAGGTAGGAGGATCTGCTATGTCGCTTCAAGGAGTTTAGCTGAGCAGGGAGGCTTGCATCACCATGAGTATTTGGCTTTGGTTTGAACTAATTTTTAATTTTTACTGATGATGGGATTAGACACGATCATCGAGTCATCATTGGGACCTCTCCCACTTCTCAGAAGGTAACTACGTGGTAGGTATCTAGCTCAGATGAGCTCATGAATCGGTTTTCCCTGCACCACAAAAAACATCCTAGCACTTTGTAATAAACCACATATGCTGCCAGATGGTAAAAATGCAAGGCTTCTTCAAATGTATAGTTTAAAATATATGCTGTCTCCATTCTCCCTTATTTTTCTTCTTCCTTTAGGTTCTTGCTCACTTCTTTCCCACACCTTCCCCCATACTTGTGTGACTTCACTCTCCAGCACTGATTCTTCCTTTCCCACCCCTTCACCCAGCTGCTTCCATTGCTCCTCCAGCTCTTGAATTCCATTCTCTGCTTCTTTCTTTTCTCTGGCTTCTTGCCGCTCTCCTAATTTTAAAGCTTTAAATTCTTTCCTACATTTTTAATCTGAACATTGGAACCCTTCTTCCAGTTTGTCTTTGTAAGCTTCTTCATGAATCATCAGTTTAGAGAGAAACTAGAGCTGTGCAGTTAACACTTGGCACCTTCCTCAGTTTCGTGTGTGTCCAGTGGCACTTAAATCATAACAGAAATTAATCAGTTTTTGCTTTCTGCTTATGTAAGATGATGTGCCATTTATTGCTGAAATCAAAGCAGTTCTGTACCTTAACATGGATAGCACATGCGGTTTTCTAAAAAAGATTTACAAGACCCCTCCTTTAAATGTTCCTTTCATAGATTGTTTGCTCTGCCTTGGCCTGTTTGTACTTCCTTACCAGGTAAAAGCAGTTCTCATGGTGAGTGCTAGGGTCGTTTCCAAATTTCAGCAGGTCTGAAATGCATTTACTTTATTTTGAATGAACTTAAGTTTTGATTTTCCCTGATTATATTTTTGCAAAACAAAGCACTTTGGTCAGATCCTCAGTTTTCTCATCTCCCCACCATAAATCCTCTATTTATGTGCATTTGAGGCAGCACATGCAAACTTTTGCCAGTCTAATGTACCCATCTCAGTGTCAGACCTGCGGATCTCTGGGTGTTCTGGGAAATGCGAGTTATCTTTTAAGGGAGGAGTATTTGGAAATGGGGAAAACCATTCAATTAAGGGCTATATCACATCCCTTTTTTTTTTATTATTCTGTGTAAGGAATGATTGGGGTGCAGTGAGGAATAAAATGCCTTGAAGATGATATGTCTCCCTGTTCTACTGTTCTGTCGTGCAGCCACTGTCTTTTGCGAATATTTTCAGTTTCATATTAATTGGCATATATCCATTTGTTCAGTAATCTTTTACCAGTTTAGAGCATAACTCTCTCCTCTATTTCTCCACTGCCATCTTCTCAGCCTCACAAATGAAGACCTAAGCATAGGTCAACTGACAGAGGCTTGCTGTCATGAAGGGAAGCGTATGGCAAGGGATGGGAGCAGGAATCCTTCTCTACCTTCTCATCTCAAGATGACAGTGAATTTGGGCTTCTGCCATACAAAGGAATAGATACTGTAACTGAAATCTAAAGTAACTTTAAATGCATCACTGGCCTTTGAAGTAGGATGGATGTGTTTTGAGATTTAATTTTTCTATGGAAATGTTTAAAATGTATAATTTGTGACAGGAAACATTGTTTCATTTCAACTCATTTAAATAGTTCAGAATTGTTGAATAATCCACCACAACACCTTAGTCTAGTGTGAAGTGATTTCGTTTGGCTTTGAACTGTAACGATTATCTAGGTAAACCTAAAATATTTTAGACTTTTTTCCAAAATGTCTTTAGATTTCTGCATAGCAGAATTTTTTTTCTTCCCATTTTAGGACTGAAAATGTTTGAAATATCTCTTTCTTCATGAGACAGGAAAATTCTTGATCTAGCTCTAGCAGCAACTGATTTTCTGTTTAATCTTATTGCATATGTAAGAGCTGGGATTTTTATGTAAACTTGAATAGGAGTTGAAGTCTTTTAGTGTGAAAGAAAAGGACTATGTACCTGGTTCTCCTTTCAGTCTTCATATCTAGTGTCCCATCTCCCTCGGCCAAAGGAAGGCTAGGTGAAGCCTTGATTCAAACAAGATGTTCTTTTGAGCACATTGTATGTTCCAGAATTATACATTTGGGACTACTGTGTGTTTGCCTGAAGAAACCTAGACAGACATGCAGATGGATCTGTTGTAGAGTACATATGATGTAAAAACAGTTTCCTGGGGATACACTCCCTATATGTACTCTGTGAATCCAGCATCCTGGGTCACACTCAGTGGCCAGAATTATCCTGGATTTGCTGGAATGCTACACTCAAGAGTCAGGACTCTTCTTGAATTACTATAGACATTTAGTTGATCTAGTTGCTTCCAGTTATCTTTACAGTCAGTGATGATAAACAGACACTTCGTGGAATTTGATTTTTTTTTTTTTAATTTTTTTTTTTTTTCAGCCAAATGGGGATATTATCTTTAGAATAGGGAAATAGCACCCTAGAGAAGACTGGGCTAAAAAGAGAGCTCAGAAGGATTAGCTCACAGATGTCTGCGTTGCCTGATGAAGTCTATTTGAATGTCAGGAAATCCCAGATAAGTGTATTTCTTATAAACAGCCTTTATAAGAGGTAGCCAAAAGCATTGTAGTCTTTTCATGCTCACTGCATTTCCCAGGTCCCAGCCTAAACCCTGTTTCGTCCTGTTGCTGGAGCTGAACTTGTTGGAGGCAAGAAACTGTGCATATGAGTCTGACATGAAGAGCTAAAGAATAAATCTGTTATCAGATTGAAGTGTTTTTCATACGAGAGATGTTTTTCAGCTCTTTGAGAATCTGTAACTTTCTGAGCAAGTCTTCCATGCGGGGTCTGTTTACAGAATGAACTAAACCATGCACCTCAATCTTTAGTTACATGCTATCAGAAACACAGGAAACATTGGAAAAAAGGGGGTGAACAAAGCCACTCAAGCACCAGTCTAGATGGCAGCCTTGCAAAGGAGTTGAAGGAAATACTATCTCAGTTTTCAAGACACATTTTTAAAAAACTAAAAGTTTAATTGTGCTAAAATAGCTCAAGGCTGATGATGGGAAGGACAGACAGACTGCTTCCAATTTCCTTCACCAGATCTGTAGAATAATAATAAAACTAAATAATGTGAGAAGAATATAAACTTGATAATTTTAAGCTGGCATTGACTTTGGAAAGAGGAATGGGTAATTTCACTCTTTATGAAAATCCCATTTTCCAACTGAATTTTAGCTCAGAGGTTGAAGAGTAGATTGTATCTAACAAAATGCAAACCAAATCCAGAATGGAGCTTTTTATATCCTATCAGATGGTGTGAACTTTTAAAAAGTGCATCACTGTAGTTGTCAGCTATATAGTCTTTTTTTGTCATCACCTAACATCTGTGATGCCACCTTTCCTGCTTTTGAGGAATGGTGCAATACCCTACTTCACAAGCTCTGTAGTTTAAAGAAACATGGAACTGTGCAGATGGTGAAAATAATCTCTACTGATAGTTTTGAAAAATGAAATATAAATGAGCACAACTTCTCCAAGCTTTGACAAGGCTGGGGTTGGAACATCAGTCTGCACCACAGAGAAAAGGTCTGTGAGGTCAGTGAAACTTGGGTAAGATGTGACAGTGTATTAAAAAAAGACTGTTTTCGGGAGAGGATTATACCTGAAAGGCTTTGAGCGCTGTTTGTTCGCACTACCTCACTGCTTTCTGTGCTACTTCACAGGGTTTTGTGCCTGGTTGTTACAAAGATAACCTAAACCATAGCACTGGTTAAATCCTGAACAACTATGCAGCAAATTTTAATTTGTGCATAGTGACATTCTAAAGGCTTTAAGCCATGCTCTGTTAAGTTTAAATAACGCAATTAATGCCAATTTCCTTTTGAATGGAGATTTTTTTTTTAATGCACTGATCAATGAATCTTATGCAAGAGTTAAGGCTTTTTCTGATACAGGTACACATATACGAACCATACAAAACTGCAAGCTATACAGTTCTTGCAGCTTCTGAAATATGTTTCCCTTTTTGTTTCTTCATATTTCATGCTTTAATTGAGGAACAGATTGCCAGAAGCATCAGTTTAATATTGCTACCTAAGAACAATTTTAAAGGGTTTGTATTTTCTAGTTGCCATCTAAACTTTTGTTACAGGGAGCTTATACCTGACAAAGAAAATCTGAATAGGTTGTTCATTTCAGTCTCTGACTGGTTGCACAGAGGTATGTGAGATATGAAGGTTGCCTGGGTTTGTATCAGGAAGATAGAATCATTTAGGTTGGAAAAGACGGTTAAGATCATTAAGTCCAACTGTTAACCTAGCACTGCCAAGTCCACCACTAAACCATCTACCTGTCTTTTAAGCATCTCAAGGGTTGGTGACTCCACCACCTTCCTGGTGGGCAGTCTGTTCCAATGCTTGACAACCCTTTTGGTGAAGAAATTTTTCCTAATAGCCAATCTAAATCTCCTCTGGTGCAACTTGAGGTCATTTTCTCATGTCCTGTCACCTGTTACTTGAGAGAAGAGACTGATACCTACCCCACTACAACCTCCTTTCAGGTAGTTGTAGAAAGGAATGGAGTCTCCCCTCAGCCTCCTCTTCTCCAGTCTAAACAATCCCAGTTCCCTCAGCTGCTCCTAACACTTGTCCTCCAGACCCTTCACCAGCTTTGTTGCCTTTCTTTGGACATGCTCCAGCACCTCTGTGTCTGTCTTGTAGTGAGGGGCCCACACCTGAACGCTATATTTGAGATGTGGCCTCACCAGTGCCAAGTACAGGGGGATGATCACTTCCCTACTCCTACTGACCACACTGTTTCTGATACAAGCTGGATGCTTGTTTCCTTCTTGGCCACCTGGGCATACTGATGGCTCATATTCCGCCAGGTCCTTTTCCACCAGGCATCTTTCCAGCCACTCTTCCCCCAGCCTGTAGCATTGCATGGAATTGTTGTGACCCTCCATGTCACAACGCTAACAGTTGTTACACCCCATTAGATGATAACCTCCTAGTTAGATGATACTAACTGTGTAGTAGTAGACTACCATATCCTTATTTTTTCATGAGGAATTGCTTTTCTCAAGCGAAATTTTATTTGGATTTGTGTATTAGTTTTCCTTCTTCAGAGAAGGTGCCTTAAGAAAAAAAAAAGGCAGTTTTTCTAGCAAAAGGATCATTATGTGTATGTCTGTTTAAGAGCTTGTATTAAAGGTGTGTTTTTATGGCAGTAGAAATATGGCTGGCATATTCATTATGCATTGTAGCATCAAAGAATTTTCCTACCTAAAAAGTGTTCAGAGCAGCCTGCAGAGCCATAGAATTGCTTGCTGGCTTGTGTAAGGTGAGCTGACACTGACCCACACCTCAAGTTCTTGTTAGCCATCCTGTCTTCTGCTCTGACATAGTACCGAACTACATCATGCCACCTACTTTTATATGTGGGCTGTGTCTCATAAACAGAATTCAGACATGTAGGAGAGTGCATTTTTCAGCTGTTCAATCAATTTTCTTATGAAATTGAAAAAAAAAAAAAAAAGAAAAATCAATGTTTGGTTAGTTGGATGATGCCAAGGTAACACATTTGCTTCTGGTCACTCCCTGTCAGCAACGTTTGTGTCAGACCTCGTTAACTTATAGTTGTTAGCATAAGCTGTACAGCTTAGCATTGTGCTTTTATAAAAGCCAGTGGAATTTAATACATGAAGAATAGAATTCTTTTGCCCTCATTTCTAAGAAATTTTTAATATCCATGGGGATTTTTCATAATATGGAGTAAAGAGGAAATTAGATCTCAAATGGAATCTGTTTATAGGTGAAACTCCTCAGGGAAGCAAAGCTGCTTCTGGGCAGTTTGTTTTGTGGGATTGTAAAACAATGTATGAGAATGGCTTGACAAGTTTTTTTGTGGGTTTTTTGGGGTGATTTTTTTTTTTAAGGGTTTCAAGGTACACAAGTCTAAAACACTACTGATGGAAACTCAGTTATACTCTTAAAACTGCAGATAATGGGCAGCCTGCTGTACTTACTCCATTTCTAACTTGTCATTATGGTATCAGATGACATGATGTCATTTTCAGACTGGCACTGTGGGCTTTGGGGAACTTCCAGGTGACTAGAAAATAAAATTATCCATTTCTTAAAAATTCAAAATACACTTTGTGCTGTGAAGAATCAGAAATAGAGAATATTCTTTCTTAGATTCTGAAGATTCTCTTCTTTCTCAATAATGCCACACGTATTTTGGAAGAAAAATCTAAAGGAGGTAGAGGAGAAGAAAGAAGTATATTAATAACTCACATGCATTCTACACGACCTGACAGTAACAGTCATCCTCAGTACTTTAAACCACAATCTTACTCTTGGCATGGTCACAAAAGAATTTATTTTTGAATGACTAGATTAAGGCAAATTCTGCCTTCTAACACCTTGCTTGTAATGAAATTTGCTGGGTCATATTCATCCTTTGTTGTCCTTTGAGCTTGCCTACACCTAAATATTGTACCACGTTGTGCTTGTTATGTTGTTTTTAGAAAGCTGAATAGCAGCATTATAATGGGAGAAGAGTTTAGATATTTTTGTAAGGCAGTCTTATTTAACTAACATTCCAAGTAGCAATGACACCACTTTTTTTATAACTAGTATGTCTAGTCTAAATCCTATTATTCTTGCCATTGTAACAGTAGGAAGCCTCAAGATTTTTAAACTGCCAGTAAAAGCCGAACATGTCTTCTGCTATTTACTTGGAACAGCTAGGCCATATTACAGTACTATCTTGACAGTCATCTATTCTCCTAAAAGTATTTGTAAAAGTGTTTTCCTTCTGTGGTATTAAATGTTGATTGTCAAATCACTGTTTGAATGCGCGTAAATTCTTGCAGTTCTATTGTGCATGGATTTTTGTTTTACTAGTTACTTTTAGGTTGGTTACTACATGGATACTATCTGGAGAAGGACTTGGAGTATCTGAAAACATTTATTTTCTAGGGTAGGCAGTACTGATCCCATGGGAACATCCCGGGGGGTCCCTGCAGGTGTGCATGTGGAGTGTAGATGAAACTTGATTCCGTGAGACAAATGATTATCTCAGCCAGGGATGATAAAAGCTTTGAGTGACTCTCCATGCAGGGTAGTAAGGGGTCAATGTAAGCAGATCTGTGAAATGAAATTATTGGTGTGGTCCACATCATACGTGTTAGGGGTGTTATTTCATCCTTCTTCTTGCCTGCTTGCATGGTGCCATTAATGGTTAGGAGCATATTTTCTTGTTGACCTTAACATGAAAAGAATCCTGCTGGTGTCCTCTGAGACAGCTCCATAATGTGAACCAAAGCACAGTTAAGTGGAAAACTTGCCTTGGAAATGGAGCGGTCATCTGAACTGATGTGCTAATGTAGATGAGTTCATAGGGAAGGTAGTCATCCTGTTTGGAAATGCCATCAGTAGCACTTCACTCTGGATATCTAAGTGAAGTCTTGGGCATGGTACGTATCACGCAGAGCAGGGTCTCTCTACAACTATCAATTCATTGGAGGCATTGAAGGTCAGATTCTTGGCATCCTAATGTACTGTTCCAGTTTTGCTCCTACAAATTTTTAGCTAACAAGTAATACTAAGCTGTATTTTGTAGCTGAATGTAATTTATTTTCAGATTTTTATGGAACATTATTATATTTATGTTAGTAATAATATTTTATTCTTCCAAATAAAAAATCTTTTTCAAGTCCCTAGCCTACTTGAGAACAGTAGGTTTTAATTTTTTTATTTTTTTAAAATTATTGGAAAATTATTATTAAATTATTAATTACTTAAGTATGAATATCCTCCAGATTTGAAGCTATACCTTTTAAAACCATACTTAATAAGAAGCTTTCTAAGAAAAAAAAAAAAATTCATTCAGGAAACATTGCAATTTTTTAACAATTTTGTTAAGTTTCTTTAGAAACTTGTAAGAAACTTTATCTGGCATCACTTTCAATCATAATTTTTAAAAAAACCCTCTAAATTAACTTAATAATTTACTAAATCAACAATTACAAAATGTTCTTTATTCAATGTATTTTTGCAGCTTTTTGTGATGAGTGCTGTTACTGGACAGGAAGATTCTGTGTGTTTTATTTTCTGTTGTCTTTGTAATTTTTGGTATTTCCTTTTTATTAGCTCACTGAAAGATACCTTTGGGCAACTGCAATTGTGAATTGTCTTGGCAAAGAAAATCTTCAACCTGATATAAGAAATAATTTTTTTTTTTTACAGTGAGAACAAGTATTCACTGGAACAACCTCCCCAGGAACATGGTGGAGTCCCTATCTCTGAGGGTTTTCTATGTGTGACTGGAGAGGGTGCTAGATAATCTCATCTAGGCTCTCTTTCCCACAGCAGGTTTGACCAGATGATCTTTTGAAGTCCCTTTAATCTGGGCTGTTCTATGATTCTACGGTTTTAAAATTTATTGTCAGTTTGTCTTGTACTTGATTCAAGGAAGCTCTGTGTGTGTGTCTTACAGTTGCTTGAGTTTACTCAAGTTATAAATTTTCCATCAGATTTAAATATTAGGAACTGATGCATATAAAACTTACCTAAGTTTTTTTATATGGGAAAAACTTACCTAAGTCTTATATGCATATATAAACTCATTTATATGAATTTTGTACTTATCAAATGCTCTTTCTTTGAGCAATGGGAATATCTTTCTCATTTGTACATCTTCTATCTTCTCTCTTCTTCCACTGAGTAACAGCAGTGTCCTCCTCTTGCTCCCCCATACAGCTTCGTTATCCAGGATGGCTCTCTGAGCCCTCTCTCTCTGCAAGGTGAAACTTTCAAAGAGCTGTTGGTGAATGAGACAGAAAATGCTGTTCTGGGAGGCCATAATTTGTGGTAGTTTTTAACTGTCTTCCAAGAAAATTAGAAAGTCAAAAAGCCTTCTGTTGTGAGGGAGTTTTGGCAGAGAACAGATACAATTTGTCTTAACTTCTATGCATTAACTTCTTCCAGGTATTAATCTACCTTCATGGGAAGTCTGTCTCAGATGT
This sequence comes from Tetrax tetrax, assembly GCA_009806455.1. Classification (NCBI taxonomy): domain Eukaryota; kingdom Metazoa; phylum Chordata; class Aves; order Otidiformes; family Otididae; genus Tetrax; species Tetrax tetrax. The sequence goes on from WHYT01017617.1 coordinate 43,578, forward strand.
CTCAAAATGCTTCCACTAGGAAGCTGAGAGAGTTAGGACAGGCTGAGAGAGTTGGGGCTGTTCAGCCTGGAGAAGAGGAGGCTCCGGGGAGACCTGATAGCGGTCTTCCAGTACCTCAGGGGGGCCTACAGGAAGGATGGGGAGAGGCTGTTCAGTAGGGCCTGTTGTGATAGGACAAGGGGTAATGGTTTTAAAATAGAGGGAGGTAGATTTAGATTGGATATTAGGAAGACATTTTTCACAATGCAAGTTGTAGAGCACTGGAACAGGCTGCCCAGAGAGGTGGTGGAAGCCCTGTCCCTGGAAACAGTCAAGGCTAGGTTGGATGGGGCTCTGAGCAACATGATCTAGTCAGGGATGTCCCTGCTCCTTGCAGGGTGTTGGATTAGATGACCTTTAAAGGTCCCTTCCAACTCTAACCATTCTATGATTCTATACTTAGAACTAGTTTGTGCTGTTTTAAATCACGCTGAGGTAATTAGGATATAAAAGGTTGTCCTACTGTCAGCTACACTAGGCAGTAAGAAAACAATGTTTACTTACCATTTTTGGCAGGATAATGCATTTTTTTTTTTTTTTTTTCCAGAAATAAGTGAAAATTGAGGGCTCAAACCCAGACTACCAAAAGCGTTTCAGAGCTCTGTCTTCACTACAAAACCAGCATGACTTAAAGTAGGAAAGTTTGCAAGCAACTTAGAGAGGATGTTTAAAAGGTACATTTAGAACGTGCTCTTTTCCCTGAACACACGCTCATCTTAATCCACAACTGCTCAACTGACTGTAGCTATTTTGGATATTGTGGCTGCCTTTTGGGTAAAATAGAGAGACTGTGGTTCCTTTTGCTGGCTTGTTCTGACATGTGAATCTAATTTAATCTTATTTAATGAAATGCTAGAAAACATAGGATAACGTATTTTCAGAAATCAAATCTTACTGAAAATAGAAGGTAAACTTGATTGGGTTTCTGAGCTTCTGCCTTGAAATGGAATGAAGGGAGGCTGACAGAAAGGATTGTCTAACCATCAGTGAATACATCTGAAAAGATACTGTTGCGAAAGTTTGAAATCTGTCTTTAAAACATGAAGCCTAGTAGATGTTTTCTGAAACTTTTGTTTTGTAAATATAGTTACTGATTTCTTTGTTAGTACTTCCTCCTTCCACCATTCAGAGTCCAAATTGCTTAGATTGGTATCTAAACCTAGACTTGGGTTGTATCATTTGCAGCACAGTTTCTGTTACACAGCAAGAGCAGGTCAAAGCGTTCAGGTTACAGACCTTCTGGGCCCCATCTGCATCTAACCAGGTTAACCAGGTTCTGGTAACAGAATAATTTATTTTGATGCATGGGACAATTGAGGTCTCTTATTCCTGAGTATAAGTGGTAAGTACAGATGTCAAAATTGTAGAGTTTTTCATTAATAAGGAATTCTGTGGTTTTCATTTATTTTTGGTGGGCTTTGGTCTTAGATAGCTAATACTATTTTTAATTACTTTCTAGCCAGACAGTCGTCTTTTCTCTTTCTTAGAAACACTGAATAGTAATGTTTCTAAATTTTAGCATTCCCCCTGTGTGCTACAGTTGCTCAGTGACATTATCAAGACAGCAGCCAAGGGTTCCTGAGGTTTTGAGTCACAACTCTGCAATAGGGTGCCAAAATTCTTACTAGGCTTCTCTAGCATGTCTGATTGCAAGCTGAGGCTCCTAGGACTTCTAGACTGCCATCTCTGTGACAAAAATTCTGGCATAACTTTCTTTCAGGATCTGGCAAAGCTAGAGTGCTGGTGTCCTCCATTAGACACACCTGGCACACTTTTCCACAACCCACAAATTTCAGTTTTGAATATCCCATGGCATAAATAGTCTGCTTGGCATATATGCCCTACATCTACAGACTTCATTTCACCTGCAGCCTTTTGTGTTTGCTGAGAATTTTGCAGAGCCCAGAATGTTTTGGAGGAAGTCTTCTGGCAGCAGGAGACTCACTTTTATGTCTGCAGTCTTCCGTAGGAGACAATAGGTTTTAGATAGTACTCTTTTAAATTAATGTATTTTTCAGGATGACAGATACCTTTTGAATTTCATAGTTAAAGAATATACGCTGTTCCTGGAGTTGTACAAGAACTTTTTCACAAAAATATCCTAAAAAAAATGGAACTGAGATGTAGATTTTCAGAAACAAAACCAGAATAAAGTACTTGTGAATATCAATTTCATGCCTGACTACCTTTTGTCCTTTGAAAATCTGCTCCTAATAAAACAATAGTATCTGATTAATATAAGTGTTATTAAGTATCAAATGCTAGGAGGTAAATTCATACACCTGAAGAAACTCAGAAATCTGAATTTAAAAGTTTTAGCAGAAATAAATGGGCTATTCTAGGAAAAAAAATGTTGAGTTTCTATTTTTGATCCACTTATATCACTCTGAAAATACTTGTTATTACATATCTAATATGATTACTATATCTTAGAAAGCAACTGCAGTTTTCATGATGTGCCAACAAGTTTTCTTGAAGCGCTCAGTATTACCTTTAAGACTGATAAGAAATGTTTTACCATAAAGAAGATGGAACTTGAAGCAGTAGCATTGTGTATTATGGCAGTTCTACGAGAAGGAAAGTAGAAAAAAAAAAAGTCTTTCATAATGATGAGTCAATGAAGCATGGTAGCTGAGGTAATGGAGACATTTGGATTTCATTTTTCAACCAAGCTGATATTGTTATGGAGCCGAAAGGCTTGGATCTAGCATCTGTCCTAGAAATTTTTCTACCCATGCACACTAGGAGTCAAAACGCGTATGCTCATCTGTGTATATTTGTAGGGGGAGAAAAGCTAGCAAAGAAAGTCTTCAAAGCAATAGCTGCATTTTCTGGTTTGCTGCTGTTATATAAAAGACCAAAATAATATTATGAGATCATCTGATAATCTTACATATGAAAATATGGATTACTGTTAGCTAACGCTTGTTGTTTATTTTTCTGTGCTCGCTTGCAAGGCTTAGCAGGATTCTGTTTTGTAGAAGGAAATCTAAGAACCCCGATTCCTAGGTGTTTGCTGTAAGTAGCATATTTAGATTCTGTGTATTGCTAACAAAATAACATGTCAATTTGTGTGTTTCTGTAGCTCAGTGGACCTTATTGCTGCTATTTTTACTTGACTAAATAAAAAAATAAATAAATTTTGCTTTTACCCAATGTTTCAGTGGGATTTCTGGCATCTCAAGGCAGTCAGGTAATTTATGCTGATGATGTCAAAAGCCAGACAATAACAAAAACATACAGCAGATGAATTTGATTCATGCAATTTATTGAATTGATAATTTGAAATGTTTAATTGTATCTGACTGCTATACTGCATCGAAATATGGAACAGGAGTCATCTTTCAGTATATCTGGAGAGCACCCAGTGCCTTGATAACAAACTACTTGGAACAGGTGGTGTTCACCCAGGAGTGCTATAGGAGCTGAAGGGGTAAATAGCTGTATTATTGGTCATGTGTAATCTTTTCATTTTAATTTGTCTTAGTGCGTAGTATCAGAAGATGACAAATACAATGCCAGATTTTCAAAAGGACTGGATGTGAAATCTAAAGAACTACAAGCCTGTAAGTCTCTGTGCTGTATGAAGTAGTAGAAATTACTTTGGATTAGACATTGTGAACAAGTGGATAAATAGATATAGATATGGTAGATAGATTTGGGAATAGTCAGCATGGGTTTTGTGAAAGGAAGTCTTACATAACGGTCCTTTTGGAGTTCCCCGAAGGATTTGGCACACCTTGATGAAGGTGACCTGAATGATGTGCTATACTTGAACATCCCAAAGTCTACTGACAAAATATTTCACCAGAGGATTTTATGGAAACAAGGCAGCTGTGACCTCAGAGGGAATATATTTCCTTTGATAAATAATTAGTGGAAAGTAAAAAAACTGAGGATAGTAGTAAATTATTTGGCTTTGTGATGGAGGGAGGGAGAGAAGCCTTACAGAGTTCTGAACTATTCAGTATGAGTTAGTCCTTGCCACACAATAATGAGTTACTGTGTAACAAGGACAAATATCAGGCTGCCATTACAGATATAGTACTGAAAACATCAACTTAACATTAAGTTCTGGTTAAAAAAGGAAATAAAATGCTAAGAGCCATTACAAAGAGAATGGAAAGCAAAGCAGAAAATCAGTGCAGTGTTGCAGAAATCCGTGGTCTGTCAGCATTCTGAATACTGTGCATGTTTCTGCTCTTCTATCCTCAAAAACAGTGGGGAAGAAGTGGATAAGATTCAAAAAGAGGAATGATAGCAACAGAACAACTTTCTTATCAGAAAAGTGTGGTTTATTTGTTCGATAAGATGAAACCATAATATTTCACCCAGTGTTTACTCTCTTACAGATAGAAATTTAAACTGCTAGTTCCAAAATATACCTAATTTGATAGAAATTCCAATATGAATCCATTCAATATTATAATATTTTTCAAGCAGTTTTTTTAAGATGCAGCCGAATCAGAGCTTAATGACATCAGTTGGACAGGTTCCTGTGAACTGCAGTGGACCTGGAATCAGACATCCTAGAGCAAATGAAGAGCCTGCTGTTAAAATTTGGTGAACACTGTTGCATTGGAGCAGGACTGGAGCTGTATTTTATCTGCCTGTTTCCATACGTATTCCACATACAGTTTGTGAAACATGATGCTTGGTGATGAAATTGGCTGCGCTAGGGTTTGGGTTCTTACATAACAAAGCAGCAAAAAAAAAAAGCAGTGAGCAGTTTTCCTAAATGTCCATTGAAGGCTTTCTCCCCTAAAAATAACTCTTTATGCTTTCATCATGTTTCATAAGGAAAAAAAAAAAGCCTTTCTAAAAACTCTTGTAACTATTTACGTTGCTCTCGTTGCCAATGTTTGGATGAGATATTGTGTATAAGAGAATGCAATGGTGAAACATCTAATAGAGTAAAATTGAGAAGATTTTTGCTAGTTCTTTGTTATGAGAAAACATGCAGCATCTTGAAATGCAGAAAAGAGATGTATTAAACAACATTATATTGCATTAAACCAGTGATAGCTACAATAAATGCCTTTTGAAATCTCGCCTACTCTGCAGGTTGTCATTTGCAAATAGTGTAGTTTCTCCATTTTTCTATTATTTGCAGTTTAAACTTGTATTTCAATCACTGGCAGGAGAGGTTATTTTTAATAAGTATAAGCAGATGCCTTCTCTTGCTTTTGGCACTTTAGTGTGAGGAAAAAAAAAAGATTATTTACTAATTAATGTTTTTGCCTGTTGAGGCTTCTTACCTTAAGTAAGTCCTGTTTGTCACAGTTGTGTGGCAAGTCCTCTTGTCCTGAGGACTAATTGGCAGGCTAGATAGGCTATGACATTCAAAAAATACGGAACAGAATTAAGAAAGTAGATTGCAGCCACAATTTTAGATGCTTCTGTGTATTTAATATGAGATACTCAATGGTTTTTCCTACTGTTTACAGCTTTTTGTGGATATTTTATATTACAATGAATCCTGCAGCTTTTTTTTTCTTTCCCCCACCTTCCCTTAGAGTAAGCATCTGATTTAAAACCAAAACATTTCATTTGGAAATTACTCCAGATTTTTTTTGAGATGATGACGTAATGATGGAAAATCAGTTGTCGCTTCAGTATACTTGTCTTTGAAGATTGTAGTCCATTTTGGGTATTTTTTTTCCCCTCTTTAGTTTACTAAGATATCTTATCTTTAGCTGATACAGGACTTTCAGTTTAAGAAGTGCCCATTATTTTCCATGGTTTTCAGAGGAACTTCTTGAGGAAACTTTACTGTTATAGTAAGACTCCACAGATCATAATCATATGTTCCCATCTAGTTTTGACTCTGTAATTTGAAGCTGAATTTATTCTTAATCCACGTAACTGAAAGTCAGATGTTGCTGGTATTATAAACAGACTGATCCCACTGAATATTTTGTGACTACTGATGTCATTCAAAAATAATTGAACCTTACTTAATATTTACTTAAAATTGTGCTTTACTCTGTCTTTATTTGGACTTGTTCTGGTACTCTCTCCTTCCTTTCACCACCTTCGGTTTTATATTTTGTCTCTTACGTACACTGTTTAGAATCAATACTCATGGTGACTTGGATTGTGACCAAGTGCCAGTGTCAGGATCGGGGAATCCTCTTAAGGTTGCATCCTGGAGGCTGGACAAACATTTAACAGTTTTCCTATGTGCCATCATCCTGTTATGTTTTGTGGTAGTGCATTAGTGACTAGGGAAATATAAGCACAGAATACTTTGGTTTTAATAGTGGTATTGAGATCAAGTTTAATTCTTGGTACAGTAAATCTGTGTTTGGAAAAGAATGAATTTGGTGTTCTTCTTTTAAAAAGAAGAAACCCAAACCAACCTGTTGTGCTAAGCATCAGCAAGCCATGAATAGAGAAGTTTGTTCAGTTCGAGTGTGGACACTAATTGGTTATACTGTCTCAGAATTTGAACCTGCTCTTTTCAGAATGCTTCTAACGAATGCATTGAAACAAATCTTAATTTACAGTATGATTGCAAATTTATGCAGTGATTGGCCTAAAACCTGCTAGTAAAAGTATAGCCATGCTACCTGTTTGTATTTGCATAGTCTGTCAGCATGCTTCGTTACAGTATAATCAATCCTTTTTTTTATACGCAGATGCTAGTACATTCAGTATTTATAGTAATTAGAGAGCAAGTCTTTACATTTACCTCATCAGTGTCAAATAAAATTGAGTACCTATTGAGCTTTTAACATTATAGCTGTAAAACCTGCAATTGACAATTTTTAGCAAATATATGGGGTTTACTGTGTTTCTAAAAATTTAGTAATTTAATCCTTGTTTAGAGTCAGTTATGAACAGTTATCCTGAATGACAAATTAAAATAATATATATCATGAGTAGACCTGCCTCAGTTGAAACTGTTTGAGATTTCTTTTTTAATAAAATATTTGCATAACATTTTAAAGCATAGGTAAGATGTGGACAAGAAGGATAAAACTTGGTGCTTAATAAATTCTGATGTAGTTAATGTGTAAAAAATATCCTTATCTATGATTCCTTGAAAGGACAGGTGCATGACAGGAACTAGCTTGCATTATACCAAAGTAAATTAGAAGTGGACTGAATTTGAAAACCTTCCTTAAATTTGTATCTGCTCAAAATAGTATTTTAAAATATTATATGGAGTCTTGGCGTACCTGAAATGCCCACGTGCTTCAATATCGGAAATACTGGTTCCACAAAGCTTTTGATCGCCGTCTTTCTCTTTATGCCATATGCCATGCTTACATGTCTACAGGTTGTGCATGTAGTTTTGTTTAACTTCTTTTGGGCTTTACACTATAGCATTGTCTGTAACAGAGAATGCAACTGAGACTACTACAGATTTGTGGACATAGTTTTAAAAATTTTCTTGGCTGTTTAAGGAGGGCTGTTTTCCATGATTTTGCCATCCTTGATCATATTTTAATTTTCACATTTTTTTCTTCAACCAATTTTCAGTCTGTACTTGCAGCACTGCAATGAAAAGATTGAGATGTATTTTGTGAAATGTCACTGACCTTCAGGTTGATCTGGATGACAGATTTGTGCACGTTAACAGTAAATGAATATATTGCATATGCAATGTTTGAATTCTCCACATATTCATGTTTCTTTTGTGATCTTTCTGCTTACATTAATTGGGAAATATGAAGGTGTATTTATCCAAGGTCCTAAGTTCTTCTCAGACAATATTAAATTCAAAGTGTGTATATTAAAACAAAATCAACTTCTTTTTTTTCTTTTCTGTGGACTTTGAGCTGTACACATTTTAAAATTTAATGGAACTTAGCAAAATCTGCTATGGTCCACGGAAACATGTGTTGGCAGCTTCTGTGGCTTTTCGATCAGGCCTCTTGGATACTGTTTGAGGTATGTGAATTTGAATATGACAAACAAGTTGTACATCTGGCCTATGACTGTGATGCCTTTTGCTTTATTGTCTTGAATGTCCATGGAAAGCATGGAATCCAAAAAATTGAATAACATGATCTTAGAGGCTTGATGTAAGTGTGTATTTTAAACAGGTGTTTAACCCAGTTGAAGACAATGGGACTATTGGTAGGATTACGAATTATTATGTATATATTAAAATTAATTTAAAAAACATGTAGGAATATGTTTATACACTTTACTAGATTGATATCAAAAAACTCTGGTTTAGGGAAAAAAATAATCTTTGGTTTATGTGTTCTTTACTAAGTACTAAAATTAGAAAGGCTTAGGTTATGGAACACTTTTAATCCATACGTTTAATTACAATTTTTAATTAATTGAAAGAAGGGATAATATATTAGTTTACCTATATTTGTGTTCTTGGTAGGAAACATTTGACACTAATTCCTTCTTTCTGTTTGTCCCCTTCGCCTTTAACCCACAGTGTATTCCCTTATGGTACAGAAGAAATGTCTTTTATTAATTCCTTCATTAACTATTAAAGTTTAACAGGGCCCTCTTGAGTGAACTGAAGTTCTTTTCCCTCAGACACCTCAATTTTTGGGGGAAATTATGAAAATGTGAAAGACCTGTGCTGATCCAGAACAGGGTGTGGATGAATCCTCTGTGCAATTTTATGGGAAGACTTTTTAGAGAGGAATGAGAAAATTATGTATCTTAAAAAATTACTTAAAAGACTGATATAGTGAACTCTTATATTCTTTCAGAGATTACCTTGAATGCTTCTGTACAGTTTCAATATGTTCTAAGTTATATTTAGTATGTTAGCATTTTCAGTGTCATTTAGAACATTAATAAATTTGGAAACCTGCCAATTGCTTCCCAGAAATTGCAAAATTACTCTTTCAGTTGAGGATTCCAAGTATATAATGTTCTGAAACTAAATATCGGTATTTACTGATAATAAACCCAATAAAAGGCAACTTCAGTGGGCAAATGAGACGAATAATGATGATGGTGCTAAAGCTAAATGACTTCATGAAAATAATTTTACAAGAACTCCTTGAGGCAGTTTGAAAATTTGGGTTCATTCAAATAATAAAATAGCTAAGTTACCAACCAGAGATGGTATCCAATTTCTTTTTCTTCTAGATTTTTTTTTTTTTTT
>WHYT01017617.1:52727-66538 GCA_009806455.1 Tetrax tetrax
GTACATGAGTGACTGGTTCAACTGATGATCTTCAGCCAAACTGGAGATTTGTGAGATGTAGCAGAATGGCTCAAAATCTTGTACTTATACATTAGGGATTTAGATTGGATAATTTGTTTTGACTTTGGAGTTGACTCCCTGTGCAATACAGCATGTTTCACTGAAGTAAAAAGAAATAGCAACTGGGATTAAAATTTGCCCTATATATTTCTGTCTTCTAAGTAGCCCTATACAATTACTCTTTTTATCTCTAATGCTGTTGTTGCTTCAGTCCCAGAATCAGATGTCTTTTCTGAAGCAATTAGCAGTGAAACAGTTAATAAATAATTGCTACTTGTTTATCTAAGAACATTGTGACACCCAAAAGACGAGGGGAAAAGCATTTCACACTCCTCAGGATATGGAGCTGTATTAAAAGACAAAGTCTAAACCAATTTAGAGTTGTGCATGTAGGTTAATGAGTGTAATTCTTGAGTTTACTGATACTTTTTCTGGATGTTGGGTTTTTTGACTACATGGGTAGCAACATCTATTCATGTTTTTGATAACATAGATTCTGTAGTCATTAAGACATCTAACTCTGAAACACATGCTAAAATTCACATTAACAGGTGATGAGGACTTTTGACATTCTGCCTGTTCAAATGTTATCTATAATATGGTCTAAATTGTTATACCTTGAGAAAAATCCATGGTTAATCTAAACCATGAATATCCTCTGCAGTTTTATTCCCTTATCTCAGAAAGGTGGTTTTTAGAGCTAAAAAAAATTTAAAGATGGCAAGTATGCTTAAAGATATGGGATGAATTACTTGTTATCAGCCCATTGTTAAATTCTGCCAAAGCTGTTTTCTACCTCCTCTTTGTCATGATGAGAATTTGTGCTCGTAAATTGCAGAATAGCAGAGCTTATTGGTTATAACAGGTACAGATCAAATGCTAGCATTTTGTTTCCGTGGTTCAGACTGTGCTGTCAAAGTGTAGGATATTAGGAGCGGTAATCTTCCTCTGGGATAAGTCTTGACTTCTCTTGGCCTCAGATAAGAAATAGTAGCTTTTTTTTGGGGGGGGGGGTTTGTTTTTTTTTTTGTTTCCTTGAACTGTTTAGTGTGGCAACAAACTTAACTCCGTAGATAGTGTTAAAAGTCTAATTTCTAGAATGCTGGTGTTAAAATAAAAATCCACTGTACCCATCCTCCTAGAATGCATCTTTTGCTTACTTTAGAATGAGAAAGAAATTCAGAATAAGCTGTAATCTACTCCAGTACCTTCTGTTGGATTTTTCTCCTTTCTCTGAAAACCAAACAAAAACCCCCAACAACCTCCCTCAAAACTCTACCAATTTTACAGATTAGATTCAGGAAGTTTTTATTCATTGCTTTGCTCAAAGAACTTTCCAAGTCAATAGATATCGAGAGAACTACTTGTACATGTCCTTTATTATTGCAAAACTTTAGTGTATCATAGGTGCATGCTTGATTTTAAAATTCCATAAGTGACAGTAGAATGAAAAAAAATACAGTTTTTATGGGAAAGAAATAGCACTAGAAATAACAATTTTATAAATAGAATTTGAAGTAATATATATTTTCATATAGGAAATGCAAAGATTCAGTGGCAGTGACATGGTTCATGAGGTATTATTTAAGAGGAAAATCATGTTTGTAGAACTAAGAAAAGTGTGAAAATACCTTGGGCTATATTTATACTGGGGAAAACGTCACATGTAAAAATCACAGTAGTAAGCATGCTTGTTCATGTGTTTAAAATTGGTCTCTACTTCATGCATTGCTTCCAAAATACAACTGATTCATGTAGGCTGCATCTGTACTGAACTATTACTTGAATGCTAACCTGTACTCAGGCTTGGAGAGCTTTAGGGATTGTGAAGTGACCCCTTAACATAAGCCAAAGAGAATGCCCATGAGAAGATGGGCAGGGTGAGTATATTAAGTGTGGCCTTGTCCTTGACACATGTTCGGTCTGGCCCGGTGCCACCTGTAGCCAAGTCTCTGACTTGTCTTCTCAAGGTATAGCATGTTAGTGTATTATGTCTTTGTCTGCCTGGGTGGTTCTATCTGCTGTGTTACTCCAAGGAGACCTTCAATGTGTTTTGAGTCCATAGGCAAGTGTTTTCAGCTTGAATAAAACTTGTATTCTAGACTTGAACTTGTCACTGTTACAGTGACCCAATCCTCATGATGTAGGTCTGAACACTCTTCATCATACTTTGTGGATATAGCAATTAATTAGTATTTGATCCTTAACAAGAACATCTAAACACAAGCTTGTGGAATAGTCTAGAAGCCGAAGTAATGTAAACAAGCATGCTGGTCCTTCAAACTAACTTTAAAGTGTCAAGTCTTCTAACTTTGTTATGGTAGATCTTTCCAATCTTTCCATATCTGGCTTTCCATTTATTGATAACTTATTCCTCTAAATAGGAGACTCTACAAAAGGAAAATTCATTGACTCTCCAAACTTAATTTCCACTCTTAGGTTTACAGAGCCACCAATGAGCAGGGGATTGTCATTTATTCTCATTGCAATTAAATGTAAATACATGTAGGGTGACCAGGATAACCAGGAATTTTATGTCCTTCTGAACTTCCTAGAAAGCCTACTAGTCATCTGTCTTTATACTAGCAGTCATCTCTAAGGCCAAAAGCATGTAAAAGGAAATAAAAAAAAATAAAATGTATTTTAAGTGATTTGGTAAAAAAAGTTCTAAACTAGTTGTTTGATATCATTGAAGATGTTGGAATATGATAGCTTTGGAAACACTTTCTCCAGTTTTTTGTGGAAGCAGTATTGTTTTGCTGGACTTGGTATGAGTGTCTGTGTTAATTGTTAAAATTTGTTGATATTGAAGAACTGCTTGCTGTGTAGGTGTGTCTAATGTGCTGGAAGCTGAGTGCTGTGACTGTAGGTTCAGAATACTTAAAATAGAAGCCAAGTGCTGAGAATTGCATGTCAGGTCTTTGAGGATACAGCTTGCAAATCTTACATCCTTACCTAAGATTTATTAAGGATTGACTTAAAGCTGGAAATAAAACTTTGTTGGGTCACAAATGTGGCAGGGAGAGAAAGCTCAAAATATATATATAGCAAACTCTAGACTGGAATTCATTTTCAAACTGATGTTTGTACAACAAGCAAGTAAATACTTTATGGTAATTCAGAGAATTAAATTAGATAATACAGTGGACTTAAAGAAATATGTTAATCTTCCTGATAATAACGAGGAAACCAAATAAACAGTTGAGGATAGATTTTGAAAGTATTTGAACTTCTTCAGAGGAGTTTATATTAATAGAGCCATGTATATTGTCTGATATGTAAAACTGCTTTTGAAGTAAGTGCTGTAGAAGAGTTGGCCATTGATAAATTGAATTCACTTGTTCTTTAGGCAATTTAATGTCGAATATAAGGAATTTATCTAGCAACATAATCTTAAAAGATTATATTTAAAAGGAAATATAATTTGCAGACAAATATTCAACTTCCCTAACAGATGTTTAGTGGAGAAAAAAGATGCTAGCTATGTGACAGAATAATTTATACAATACTAATTGGAGGCTTGATTTTTGCCAAACATACAAAAGGATGATCAGAAAACATGTAGAAAGTTAGATCTGAAGGACAGCTGTTCTCACACGTTGGAAGAATATTCACAGATGTGGATTTCTGAAACCCAGTTTTATGCCAGCAAACCAAAGATTCTGAGACTTATACAAATTGAAATCTGCTTTACTTATTCATCATTTTAACAGTTTTTTGACACGTGCATTAGTTAACAAAGACATGGACTATATCTGGTTACAGTGAGTTACTGCAGCTTTTCCTAAAAAATGCTGCCAATTTTGCCATAGTAATGCAATACTAGTGTGGATTACTTAAATTTTGAAAATGCGTAGAATGTAAGAAAGGTCTTTATGAGTATTTACTTTTCATAATGCGTTACAAATATTTTTCCAATATCAAGCACCAGCTTGGAAAATATAATATTAGTACGCTTTCACTCTGAATATTCTGATGATCCATGATTATATAACCAGTGCATACTACAGTCAACATGTTAAAAATTTTCATAAATGTCATTGATTTATGTATGTGTGTTTATTCATGCTTGCAATTACATCAAAAGGTACTTGAAAATCAGAGAGTCATAGAATGTTGGAAAAGACCCTTAAGATCATTGAGTCCAACTGTTAACCTACCACTACCAAGTTCATCACTAAATCATGTCCTGAAGTGCCATGTCTAATGTCTTTTAAATACCTCCAGGGATGGTAACTCAATTACTTCCCTGGGCAGTCTGTTTATATATGTATATACACACATACACACATAAAATGCTGTCTGAACATCAGAGTTCAATTCACATGAGATGCTTTAGACTTTCAAAGATTCCACTTAAATTTGAAGTTGTTTTAATCTTAGCTTCTTTTTCTGTTCATTTGGGTAGTCAATTCTGTAGGAAAGCTAGACATACTATTCCCATTGGGAGTCAACACTAATACTTAAAATTTTGGTAAGAAAAAAATTGAGCACAGAAACAGCACATCTCCCGAAATTTGAATGGCATGCGATTATTGAATCAACTGTTGATATCCATAGAGGCTTTTACGGTATTAAATGAGCCTTTTTTTTACTAATCTTTTAAACAGTGTTATCTCAATAAAACTGAACTGTTTTTATTAGGCACTGGTTGAGTTCCAATAAGCGTTTTGGTGGCTTTTCTAGTTCGTGACTTTTTGAGTAGTAAGTTTTTTATACTTTGATATTGTTTTGGTTGGAGTTATTTGTGTATAATGTGTGTGCATATATGTATAATTTGCTGCCACACATCAGTCCTGTTTTATTTGGGACTCTTGCAAGGATTACATTAAGGTTTTACCTCTCAGAATAAGAGCTGTAATTTATGTGTATATTCTCAGTTATATCAGTGGTTAAGATACTCAGAAAGAGAAGTAAACCAAAAACGTAAATCTTTCTTTTATAGTAATAAATTTTTGTAATGTCCTTCTTTAGTAGAGCCTAAAAATTTATAGTCTGTATTTTAACGATGAGCAAGAAGAAATAAGGTGGGCTGTTGTTTATTGTGACAGACTCAGGTTAGAATGAGTGCTTAGGGAATGCTTTTCATCAAATGTATGTTTAGTTGAGCTCATATTCTTAAGATTTAGGACAGAAGTATGCATGTAAATATTAGCTAATACAATCAAAGCCATTCAGAAATGGTACAGGGTTTTTGAACACTTCGTAATAGATTGAGGGTTTTTTTTTAATTATTATTATTATTTTTGCCCCCAGCTTGGAAGTCCCTTTTGCTTGCTTCCTTTAAAAACAGTTTTGAAAGTCTTGAGTCATAGTCTAAGCAAATGGTGGAATTCTCTGAAAAATCTAATTTGAGTTTCTTTATCTCTCTACACTAGATTCCTTCATTTCAGCTGGTGGCAGACTCACAGAAGCACAAATATTTTTTAAAGGTGCAAAAATTCCTTCACTAGTACTAGGAAAAGTGAATGGCATCTCAGCCATTGCTTCTGAACTTAAAAACTTAGAGAGATAAATGGAACAGCTACCCTTTCAGTTCCCAAGAGCAATTTAGTACGAGAGTCTAGATTCGTTCACTTTAATGCCAGGCATGCTCGGGTTATGACCTCTTCTGGAGCTGGCCACGTGCAGCCAGCAGTTCTCCTGGTAAGAGTTCTCCTTTCTGTATCTGTTCATATGGCTTCCATATAGGCCATTGCTGCACAGCCATCTGCCAGATTTGTTGCTGTTCCTCTTGTCAGCAATAAGCTGTTTGCCTGCCTTCCTTCTCCAGCCTGCACTTGTGCTGCTGCCTTCACTGCCTGCTCTCTCCTTAATATGGCTTCTCCTTAATATAGCTAATCAGTTTATTTTAATGGGCAGTGGTGGACCTCAGCCGTGTTGTGGCAGAGGACTGATGCAGCGCTTCATAATAAGTTTCATTTAAAAAAAAAAAAAAAATTGTATGAGTATATTGTTACATACACACATTTATTAGAGACCTGCACCAGACATTTTAAATGTAGCTGAGCTTCATTATTTCGTTGTGCATCTAGTTCCTTAGTCTTGGAAAGTGTCCTGTTACATTTCTCGAGCCAAATATTTTCAAACTCTAATATAGTTAGGGTTTACATTTGGTCGTGGTAGCAGTAAATTCTGAAGAAGCAGCTCCTATCTCGTTTACATGTACTTGTATTTTAGGTAAAAGCTAAACAGGACGAGTTGCTTCTACTTCTAAAATTACTACAGTGTTCAGGATTTATTAAATTACTATCCTGGCATTTTGACTAAAACATACTTTAAGAATAGTATTTATTTTATTAGCTTCTCTTTGTAGATTTTTTTTTTTTCCCTACAGAGTTTGAACTCAGACTTCTCTGATCTTCCCCTTGCCCATGCAAGGGAATAATTTTGTTTAGTTTATACTTAACAGCTGAAAAGGACTGGACTTGTGTGATTTCCTAGCAGTACATACGTTTATGAAGACATTCTGTTAAACTTGAGCTACAGAAAAAAAAACCTGTAGGAACTATCATCCTGCAGCTCATAGAACTGTGTCATCTTCATATTTTAATCTTATTGAAGAGAAAATTTCCTTTAATGTCTGGAATTTCACAGTACTGAGAGGTCACCCCAGGGAATGAATAATAGGTAATCTATGTTTTGGGTGTTTTTTTTTTTTTTTCCTCAAATGAGTCTCTTCCTTTAGCCACTGGTTCTTCTAAAGGCTTGCAGGAATTTAATGTTTAGGAACTTCACTGTTAGGTAGGATGGGCTGAAGTTTCCCCTGGGATCTAGAAACTACTAAGGCTGGATGAAAGGGCACAAATCTATCAAATACATTATATTAACTTTGTAAACTTGATGTGCTTTGCAAACCAACTACAACCACTTCTCCCTTGCTGTCAAAGGTAATAGACAGTAGTAGTATAAAGCAATTCCTTCACTCTTTCCCTTGGACTCTGAAATGCCACTTGTGTTCCGTGCTATCAGTGAAGTGTCTAATGGTTTCCTCTTGGCCAAAGTGCAGAACTGGGACATACCTTGGGGTCTTAAGCTAGCGTTCTCTTAAAAAATTGTGTTCTTTGTAATAATTGCTGGTCTTTAGCTCCCATGACTCATCCTTCCTTTATATGATCTTATTTCCTTTATCACTATCTGTGGAGCTACTGGCCACCATTCTTGATCTTCTTCACTGATAAAGTCACAGAATAATTTTATTTGCGATATGACTTTAGCTACAATTACTATGTGAAATGTTTCAAACTAAATCATCTGTCCAAATTAAATCTATTTGTCTAACCTACACATGCGGCTGCAAGCTTAACTAGCAAACGGATTTGTCTCCTAAATATTCTTTAAAATTTTCTTGGCTTCTGGAAACCTCAGGCTGATAAATACAAACATCTTCAGAATATGAGTGAATCTGGCCATGTCGTCTTGCACAATATTTCTTTTGTTATTTTTCCTTTCCAGTCATGCAGCATTAATTCAGACTTTGCCAAATTATTTCGGCTATTGAAATACTTTCCCATCTGTTCTGGGAAAGTACAAGCTAATACCACTCATACCTTTCAAATGCATTCTTTATTCTGCCTGTTGCTTTCACTATGGCTATTTCTTTCTTTATCTCTCACAGCGTAAGTTCCTCAAATGCTTCACGTGTACAAACTCTTTTGTCTTCAAGTTTCAAAATATTTTATGTTGTAGTCCTTCATTCACAGCAAGGTGTTGCTTCATTCTTCTGGCTGGTAAATGGTGATAGATTTTGTTCCCCATTAAATAAATTTCCAAATGAGCCCTTGTTTGGAAGAACTTGTTTAATGCTCAGTTAACCCTTGGATACTCAGCTTCCCAGCATAATCTTTAGTTGTTTTGCCTGTGTTCATCCAGTCCTCGTTTAACATCTGTAACACCACTTCCTTCGATGCTCTATCTTACTGGGTTTTTCTCATGGGTACCATTTTGAAACCACCAAAGTTCTTTAATTCTGTCTCTTCTAGACAGTTCAGTTTGAAGTATGTACTGTGTTTTTATAAACATAATGTGTTAATCATTTCATAGGCTTTATTTCCAATACATTTTGAAAACTAGATTATCTAATGAATAATATTTCTACAAGAAGAAATGCTAATTGAGAATGTCATATCACAGGCTTTCTTGAGTAGTAGATTTAATCATTTAACTAGAAACAGTATCACTCAAAATATTTGAAAAAATATTAATCTCCATGTCATACAAGTTGACATGGGTACATGTCTGATTATTTTCTTTTTACTGTGATTGCTGTTGAAGTGAAAGTCTTGGACAAGAAGAGGAAGAGGTACATATCCACAGTGGTGGATACTGTGTTCTCAAAAAATGCTAAATATAGCAGATTCGCAACTGTTGACAAGCAGGAAATGTATTTAACAAGTCAATAGCTGTCAGTAGACATAGAGATAACATTAAAAGTTTAGGAAAGTGTAATGAAAACATAAAGGTGATTGAGTACAACTGCTGTTTGTTCCCCACGCTGCCACAATCTCATTCCTGACTGTGGCTTTCTGTAGACAGGTTCCACTCCTGAAATTTTCTTTAATTAAGGTAAGGTGAAATGGTAGCATTCTAGAAAGAACACTGAACTTTAGAGGAAAGAAAATAAAGTTTATATCTTGACAAGAAACTGAAGATTTCTGTGAGCACTGCAGTTGTCAGTCCTCTTACTGATAGAGAAAAACTGAATGGCTGTGTTTATATTTAAAGCACAGTGCTACAGTACTGTAGCTCAGAGTTCTGTCTTTTCATTAATCACATTTTTAAAAACTCAACAAGCAGAATATTGGCAAAGCTTCACATCAAGATTTGAACTACAAAGTTGATAAAGATGTTTGAATATCAGTTCAATTAAGCTTAAAGCAGTTGACTGGCTTACTGTCTCCTTTTCTTAGGAATAAATGATGTAAACAGCTTGCTGTCTTTATATAAAACTGGCTTTTGTTCTTGTGCAATGCTTTCATATTCTCAGTAGCATATAAACCTCCTGGAGTTCTATTTCCCCTAGTCAATTGGCAGAAATAGTTAATAATTTTTGTCATTACAGCACTAATGAAAACGGTTTTAAGAAGTCAGTGTAGAAGTTTATCTATAGGTGGCATTAACAGTGACTTTGCAGGACACTTCTCTTGGGAATGACAATACGTGATAGAAAATGATTGCTAGAACAAACAAAAAGTTTGTATAGAGATACAGAGGGTACAGTCACAACCTCAGACTAAGAGATTCTGGATTTGTTGCCAGTGTGTAGATTACACAGCAAAACACAGATACTTTTCATGCATGTTGTCAGAGTGCAAGCATTGAAGGAGTTCAAGTTTGCTGAAATGCTGTAGAAAGATCTGCATCAAAGCAGTTACAAAGCTTGTGAGATATACCCTCTAAATTTCTATAAGCTCTATGTCTCATAGGAAGTGAAATGCAAGGTCTTAAAATTTTTCTGAGGATACAGCATCAGTGTGCTTTTCATAGTTAATCAATGCTTTTTTCCCTTAGGCTTCAAGAGATTGAAAAGAAAATTTGTGTAATCACCAAAGCAACAAAGAGTTGCAGTCTCAAACAAATTGCAAGAAAGGAGACCAGGAGTCTTTATTCAATGTGTAGGAAAAAAAATAAAGTAACAGATAAATTAGCAGCATTTTGTGCACACTAAATTTTCTTAATCAACTGGATTTCTTTTATGTGAAGTATTTGCAGGACTGAGAGGTAAATGAATGAAAGTGTCAAATTTTTCCTCCTTGTGCTTTCTTGAAGTGAATTCCAGCTTGCCTGCCTCAAGGAGTACTAAACTGACACTTTACAAACTTTCTACTTGATGTGATTTTACTCTTGTTAAGTGCCTGTGGTAAGCTTTCCAGGGTCTTCAAGTGGAACCACAGCAACATTGAGCTATCATTGAGGCGGCTAAAGATCTTCAGGCCCTTCAATATCAGGGAAGTAGCAATACATAGAAATGTTAGTGACATGATTTGCATTACCTTTATTACATAGAATCAGTGCGTTAGATATGGACAGGTTCTGGGCATTGGATGTGGATGGAAGAGAAGATTAAAAACTATAGCTATGTCATGGCTTAATATAACTTTGAAGTGAGTTTGAAAACAGATTCTTCTTTATATGATAAACTGTTGTGCAACAAGTGAAAAATATTTGTCTAAGTAAAAGCGTGGGTGGTGGTTTTTGTTGGTTTTTTTTTTTTTCTTTTTCCAGAGCTCCAGCTCCTCAGGCATGGAACCAAAACTATCTCCTTTTCATTAACATCTATTGTATGTTTTGTTGCTTATTGTTCATCAGTAAACATATTTTTCACTATACTGTGTATTTTCAGAATGTTTATCATTGTTTAATTAGGGTTTTTTTCATTAGTGGAAAAGGTAAAAACTTAAATGTGTGATACTTATGCCATAGCAAATATTTCTCCCTCTAATTAAAAGGAACTATTATTTAAACCAAGTAAAACTGCTTGGTTATAAATTATCTTAGCTTTTTCTACAGAAATGTAACAGTTTTAACTCTAAGTTCATGGTACTCCAGTAGGTAACACAAACACTTGCAAGAATAATGTAAGGATTTAGGCTATTAGTTTTAGATAATACCACAAATTTGTCTTGCTATTACTTGCGAGTGCACTAAATTTACTGAGTAAACCACTGAGGTGTCCTGTTTTCCACTGGGATGGAGTTAATTTTCTTCCCAGTAGTTACTGTGATTTGTATTTAGTGTGGGATTTGGTATGTGAAGAATGTTGGTAATACACTGATGTTATGAGTTGTTGCTGAGAGATCAAGGACTCTTTTTAATTTTTTTTATTTTTTATTTTATTTTTCAGCTTCCCTGTTTTCGCTAATGTGTAGGTACAAGAAGCTGGGAGGGTTACAGCCAGTACAGTTGTGACCCAGACTGGCCAAAGGAAGTATTCCATACCGTAGACTCATGCTCGCTATATAAGGGGAGGTTGGTTTTGCAGTTCTCTGAGCTGTTGGCATTCTATTTGCAACTAGATGATCTCCAGTGGTCCCTTCCAATCTCAGTGATGCTGATTCTGTGTCATCATGCAAGTGAGCAACAACCAAGTGAAGGTATTTGAAGAACGCTCTAGAAATTTACTGGAAGTTAAGTAAGAGTGGGCTTAGGAAGAATCTGTTTCCATCCTTCCCTGCAAATGTGTCTGAAGGAAGAGGAAAGGTGATTTGTGCTGCCTTAGCTTATTGGTATACCATACCTCAGGTAAACTCTTAAACTGTTTGTTTTTATTATTGAAACTATTCTTAAAAATGGTGGTCTGCCACTTCAGAAAAGACCCCACCCAACCAAACAGTCAAAGGAAAATGAGGTAGGCACAAGCTGGACATTGACGCAGCTCTAAGCCAAAGCTCTGTGACTGACTTATTGCTACATGACAGGATCTGAGGTAATAGAAGCTGGCTGCACAGAGTTGCTTCTGTCTGCAAAAACAAAGCTCTAAAGTGATAAAGTTCCATAAAATGACAAATGTTATCTTCCTGCCTGTATGTTGTGCCTATGGATTATACCTCAGTTAGCATAACAGCAGTATCATTATTTTATCTTGGAGCCGCCGTCTTTTCCTTAAGCCCAAACCTTATGTTTTGTAGTCGTCACAGTGTATCTAACCTGATTCAGACTGACAGCTGATGGAGCAGAAATCTTACCTCTGAAAAAGTCTTACTAAATTAATAGGTGCTTTCTGTGAGTTAGGTCCAGAGTATTGGGTTAATCACAGATGTTACTTAAGACTTTCTCTTTAAATTGGTAGCTAGCTTCACTACCTACATCTTATTTCAAGTAAATTCCTGGTTAATCTAAAGTTCTTGGGAAACTAGTATTATGCAAGTGTTGTGGGTTTTTAGAAATACTTTGTAGTGAAAGCTTATAAATAAAAGAATGTAAGTCTTTGCACTTTAAAGTATAAAGGAAAATCTTATGAATATATAACTGTCAAGAAAGAGCATATAGTTACTTTTTCCAAGGGAAGCAGAAAAATTGTCTGGTGTCAAGATGATTGACTGCTCAGTTTCCTGCTCCTGTTTGATCAGAGTTTATTTAGAATATATTCTTTCATTTTCTTTGCTGACATGTTAAATGTGTGCAGCTGTTTGGATGTTTTGCGCATTTTTTTCTTTCCAAAACACCTTCAGTTCTGGGGATTACTCAGCATGTGTTTTTGACCACAGTTAATTAACTAGTACTTTCAAAAAAGGAGTATTTTGCCTTTGCTTTTAGAACTGTTCATTTAACTGTAATTCCTGTTACTTATACTGTGCTATAATTTTTCTTAAAATGATCGTGGGTAGTAGCATCTGAAAACTTCATTGCATTCTTTCATGTGTGGCAAAAAAACTAAAAGCCACAAAGAGTTGTTGAGGGAACGGTATTTTCTTTCTTTGAGTAAAACGATCAGATGCAATTCAAGATCTATGCATGGATGTTTTTCTGACTTAAACATACTGTTTGTTTATGTTACTGAACTGCTACTGAAGAGAAAAAGGCAGGTAATTCAGATAATTGCAGGCTATTAAGAATCACTTGCATTAGTATTTTCTAAGCCACTTCCTCCCCACTTCCTCACCCCTTCTTGGTTGTTGCTTTTTTCTTCATTATCTTGTTGCTTAGAACAGCTTGTAAGTACAGGCCAAAGTGTAGCAGAGGGAACTTTTTAATGAGACTGAATGATAGATATGTTACTCAAATCTTCTGTCATTTCTATCCTATTGTAATTATTTTTCTAATTTGCATCATTTCAATTAGGATATTGCAACTGTTAAAATTCACAAGCCACTCAGGAGTGCATAGCAAGTTTGAGGTGTTCCATGTTGTGCGTTTGAAACGCCTTTTCAGGATATCCTGTTCTTCGTTATCCTGTGCTATTTATTCCTACCCCTCATATCTTTTCCCAGACATACCAGATACTTTTCCTGTTCCAAATGTTCTTGAATGTAAAGTCTTCCCAGCTTATTTTAGAGTTTTTCATTTGTTTGTTGAATAGAGGGGAGGATTCTGCTATAATCTCTATTTGGATATTGCTATGTAATCAGCCAGCTACAATTTCCTTAGCTGCACTGTGCTAGGGCAGGTGTTTGTAGAAAGCTTTGGCAACTCATCTTCACCCTGTGAAGGTGGTCTGCAAAGAGGAGTGCAGGGAACATGGTTTGGGTGTTGTGAAAAAGAGAAGAGAGCCAGCAGGTTCTGTCAGGTAGGGGACAGGAAAATGAAATGCTACTTGGATTATTGCAGTAGAGTGATAGTCCTGCAGTAAAAATGGTCAACTCTTACGTGTCTTTGAGAAAGGTGATAATCGGAATCGTGAGGATGGTGATTAATGTGAGCTGGCTAAGTAGTGTACCTCTTAGAAGTACTGCTCTAGGCTACCTGCAGATTCAAGTTGGTATTGCTGTGTTTACACTTGCTGCACTGTTGTGATGCATCAACTTTCTGAAAAAAAAAAACAACTTTCCAGCAGAACTAGGGAAGCTGCACTTTTTTTTTTTTTAAAGCAGCAACTCCTCATATTTGAGATGAGGAGTATGGGCAAAAATGTAACTAAGTCATGACACCTCTTGGCCCCCCTTATTTACTACAGTTTCTTCTAGTGCTTTTTTTTGCTACTTGGCTAGCAGTGGTTATTCTTATGGCTCACAAGGAAGCATACAGTGGTCAGTGTCAAGTGAAGAGCAGCTTGGACTGCTCTGGGGCAGTTCTTTTGTAGCACTTGTCTCACC
>WHYT01017617.1:78425-98755 GCA_009806455.1 Tetrax tetrax
GTGATTAATGTGAGCTGGCTAAGTAGTGTACCTCTTAGAAGTACTGCTCTAGGCTACCTGCAGATTCAAGTTGGTATTGCTGTGTTTACACTTGCTGCACTGTTGTGATGCATCAACTTTCTGGAAAAAAAAAAACCAAAACTTTCCAGCAGAACTAGGGAAGCTGCACTTTTTTTTTAAAGCAGCAACTCCTCATATTTGAGATGAGGAGTATGGGCAAAAATGTAACTAGGTCATGACACCTCTTGGCCCCCCTTATTTACTACAGTTTCTTCTAGTGCTTTTTTTTTTTGCTACTTGGCTAGCAGTGGTTATTCTTATGGCTCACAAGGAAGCATACAGTGGTCAGTGTCAAGTGAAGAGCAGCTTGGACTGCTCTGGGGCAGTTCTTTTGTAGCACTTGTCTCACCAAATCCTCTTCCTGTGGGAGCTGTTTTTCCTTGGTGGAACAGAGAATCTAGAGTCTCAAGGCTCTCTTTCTTCCTTCCAAAGTATCCATAATATTTGTCCCTAATTTATATATGAGATTAACTTAGATTCAAATATCAATTCCTCAATGCTCGCTTTATTGATAAGGGCTAATGATATCTAATTTCAGTAAAAAAAAAAACCCAGAACAAACCGAAGTATAATTCTCTGGCAAAGGGAAAATGTTGCAGGAAAATGTTGCTGGAAGATATAGGGAGCTCTAGTTTATATGTCATGAGTCCGTTTCTAAGTCTTTTTTTCCTCTTGCGTCATTCCTGTGTGTAAACAGAAGGAATTCATATTTCATTCTCCTTCCAGAAACAAAAGGGAGGGAAAAAGATCAGTGGAAACAAATTTTATTTTCCAGGGTAATGGTAAATGAATAAACCATACTAAAGTTGTCTATTTTGTAATGATTTTAAGATCATAGTGAATTTTAAAATGCATTTTCTTGTTTTTCAATAACTCCAGAAGAATAGTCTGAAAATATAAAACATTTTATCCAGTTATAACAGCTGCGCTTTTTTAGCTATAAGCAGTTCTACTTATGTGAAGAAAGCTTCAGCCTTTTTGTCCTGATTTCTTGATACCTGTCCACTAACGAAAATTATCATTTTCATAGGCAGAATGTATTAGCAGTTTGTCATTTCATGCAACACACCTTGCTGTAGTAGCTATTGTGGCTTTCAACTAAAAGACAACATCCAAAATTGTCTCACACATGCTGGCATCTCAAAGTACAAATAGGAAGCTGCTCAATGTTTATATGTGACACTCCATATCAAGGTAATTTCATTGTACTGATTAAACATTACGTTTGCATTACTGCTATAGAATCACAGTAGCCTCCGAGCCTGACCTCACAAGTATCTTAAAGGATTTTGTGATGAAACAACTCTACTCTGTGAATGTCTTTGTATGACACCGGACTATAATAGACTGTAATTACCCACACTATACGCCTTACAAGTTTTTATGGCTTTATAGCCTCGTAAGACCATACATCCTTTTATGTGTCAAAGGTAAGTCATTACATGTGCCATCATACTTTTGCTACTTTAGTACCAATTAGTAAAACTCTTAATTAGGTAGGTCTCTGTTTCTGGTTTTGTGTTTACAATGGCAAACAGATAACTCCTCTCAGTCTTTAGTGAAGGCAACACTCATTAGTCTGTGCATCTCCTGCCTCATGCCATTCCCACTTTGGCAATAGCTTGCAGGTAAGTGTTAGGTTAAGTGCTTTGGATGCATTACTAACTGTGCAGGAGAAGTCACCTGTTTTTCCACAGGCAGAATATCTAAAAGCTATTATGCGCAGAGCTGTTACCGTGTTTCTGTACTCTGAACAGATATGCTTTAAGCAGATGAGCTAAAAAGTTTCTCATTGCCCCCTTCTTTTCCATGCAGGGGGAGAAGATGGAGATTGCCAGCTTCTCTACCAATTCAGTACCTAATCTGAAGTGACTGTTACACTAAGTAATGATCAGTACCCCGTGGGAGCTGGCAGTGTGGCTTTTCTGACATCTGTAAGAACTTACTGACAGCAGTTGTTTTTGCTTCAGTGATGGCACATGCTAAATCCACATAGAGTTCTTAATATTTTGTGTAATTTTTTTCTTGAGCTTTGAGTTTTCTTTGAGCAAATGGCCACAAATAAAATTGTCTAGTAAATGACTAAGAGTGAGATAGCCTGATATGTTTAAGCATTTCAACTGAAATGATAAAGGTAAGGAAATCAAGCTGAATTTTTTTTCTCCCTAATGCATTTTGTATTTCATCATTTATAGTAGATATGAAAAACTAGGCCATTAGCTTCATATCCAAAAGCTTTCTGAGGGTGTTGAAATATGCTAGATTTGCATGCAAGATTGGATGGACTTAACTACTTTTTGTGTAGCCCAGACTTTGGTCTTCTCTAGGACTCGGAAGACTGCAGAACCACACCTAGTAGTATTGCAGATTTTATTTAATAACAACAGCAAAAAAAGCAGCAGAAAGTTATTCATCCTTAGGTTTATATATATGAACTATAATTTGTAAAACTAGAGTAATTATACTGTAGCTTTTCCCATTGAAAATCTATTTCACTCTGTTGTAGTTCAGCCCCGATCCGGACCAGACTACGCAGTCTGTCTCTCACTCCCCCCACCCTCCGAGAGAATAGGGAGAGATAATTTAAGAAAAACGGCTCGAGGTTTGAGATAAGGACAGGGAGAAATCCTTACAGTTACCGTCACGGGCAAAAACAGACTTGACTTGGGGAAAACTATTCATTTATTACTACAACTAGCAGGATAATGAGACAGAGAAACAAGATAACCTCCTCCACCCCTCCCACTTCCCGAGCTTAACATTATCTACCTTTCCCCCCCCAGCGGCACAGTGGGGAAGAGGGAATGGGGATTGCGGTCAGTCCATTATGCGTTGTTTTACGCTGCTGTTTCACAGTTGGGGGAAGAACTCCTCACATCCCTCCCCTGCTCCAGTGTGGGGTCCCACCCATACGCCACAGTCCTTCATTAAACTGCTCCGGCGTAGGTCATCTCTTCCACGGAGTGCAGTCTCTCCAGAACGGCTGTCCCAGCGGGCCCTCCACGGGCCACAGCTGCATTCAGGCATCCACCCCCCCGGTGCGGGGTCTTTCACGGGCTCCAAGCTCCAAGTGGATCTCTGCTCCTCTGTGGACCTCCATGGGCTGCAGGGGGACAACCTGCTCCACCATGGTCGTCACCACAGGCTGCAGGGGAATCTTGGCCAGGAGCCACATTACTCCTCCCCCACCTTCACTGACCTTGGTGTCTACAGCTGTTTCTCTCACAAGAAAAGTTCATTCTTCACAACAGGCTGGCAGAAGCATCTCAGGATCTCTTCACGTTATTCATCCCATCTCATCTCCTCTCCACGTCTTGCAGCCGGACCGGGCTGAGTTGGGCCCAGTCGGCCGCCTGGCAAGAGGCCAGAGGGTGAGGCCTGCAAGGCCCAAAGGCCTGCGCCTCCCCCCTCTGGGCCTCTGCCCTTGCTCAGCTTCGTCACATCTTCTCTTCTCTTTTTTTTTCTGTTTTCACCTTCTTAAATACGTTATCCCAGAGGCGCTATCACGGGACATTCTGCTCCCAATCGGCTCAGCCTTGGCCAGCAGCGGGTCCGCCCTAGGCCCAGCCGAGTCCACTGAACAAAGGGGAGCGACTTCTAGCAGTTTCCTACAGAAGCTGCCACCTTAGGCCCCCCTCACTAAGCAAAACCACTACGCATTCTCATAATACACTGATGTTATTTCATATTGATTTCTGAAATCTCTCCATTTATGATTGTGTTGTCCAAACTTCTGAAAAGTTGAAGATGCCTTTTGAATTAAAAAAAAAAAGCTTTTTTGACTCTGTTTTGAAAAGCTCTTTGAAATTCATTGTTGAAAAATGGTGGTTAATCTGGACTCCTAAATGTCCAGAGAGCAGTGGAAAAAATCTCAGTACTGCCAAAAGCAGCAAAGCAGTAGACTGAAAAACCTACGGAGTTGTCAGCAATGCCTCACTGTTTCAAATTAGTTTTTCATCTTTTGAGAAGAGGCAAAAATAGTACACTGTCATGTTAGTGTCTGAAAGGGAGAGCATGAGGACAGCTAGGCAGTGTTGTGCTGGCAACCCTAATTTTGGCTTATGTTTTTGAAGTGATTGACAACTTACGTTATTGTTGTTTACAGTTTTTTTTAATATCTATATGCAATGACAATATATACAATTGTATGATACAATAATCAGATGAAAACCAAACAATAATAATAATAAATGCCTTGTTTGTGAAAGAAATCGCAGCCCTAATATCATTTTGTACTGTTCGATTTTTCTTTATACTTAACATAGGCTAAGAGACTTAGATGCTCATTATTTGTATTTTAGATGTTCCTTCATCTTTTTGATAGGTGAACATAGTGTTTTTGGATCCTCAAATTAACATCAGAGTTTTTCCAAAGAAATTAAAAAACAAATTGTACAATTTATAATCTCATACGTAAATATTGTTATCTTTCAGATGGCAATATAGTCTGGAAGAAATTAGATGTCATTTGTTTGAAATGTGTTTTGATGTGATATTTAACAATAATTCACAAAGAGAACACTTGCTGAAGGAAAGTTTTGGGTTTTTTTATAATAGGGATTAATTTTATTGGAATATTAGGATGAAAAAATTAAGTTCTCAGTAGAATTTTAAAAGGAACTTTCAACATGGCATTTTCAGCTTCTATCACTTTTATATCTCCCTTACAGTCTGTGATGTTTCACACATAGTTTCTCATCAATGGGCTGTGTATAGAGTACATGTGTTAAGTTGAAGGTATACCTACACATAAGATGATAAGAAAAACACAGTATCATATCTGCTACTTGGTAGTGCCGAATAACAGTAACATAATGGTAGCAAGTAAGCATTGCTCATTGCTGGTGTTCTCAGTCATATTTTTAGATTTTTAAAAGGAGTCTCTGTGCTTATTTTGGGTGACAAGCATAAACTGTTTACAGGTTTAACTTTTACATATAATACCACTATTCCAGACTTCAGCAGAACATCCTGCTTGCACAGTACACACTTACACAGTCGACAAACGTGTGTGAAGTTCATACAATTGGATGAAAAGTGCTGTAAAACTCGTAGGACACCATTCTAAATACCAAAAGCATATGCATACTGTATTAGATAGAAATCCTTGAGATAACCCATTTAAAGGAACTAAACCACAACAAAGACTTTCCTTCCTCAACTACATCATATTCAGCACAAAATATGCTACTACCCCTTGTTAAAAGCATGACAATTGTTATATTCTCATGAAGCAGTTGCTGGGTGCATATGTTACATATGAGCCCTTGAATCTGTGATTGTTTTCATAGACAAATCAAACAGATTAAATCACTGGCACCCTCCTGCCCCGCAACCTACTGATATAAATGTGAACTTAAGTCTTTTTAATATTTATTTTGCATTCTCTAAGATAATCTTGTATCAAAAATGTGATGATATTCTAAATTAGCTTAATTGGTGTGGGTTCAAAGTAGTGAAGAAACTGTTAGAGGCAAAACAATAGAAAATAGTATAAATATCTAAAGATTTGTCACAATACTCGGGATACTCCAAATGACATCATTTTTGTTGCTGAGATGATGGAATTGGTATGCAAATCACATTAAATGAAAATGCCTTCGTGTATATTTTTCAAAAGTCAAAGTGAAATTTCTGGTTCAGTTAAATATCAGTGCATTTGTCTTGGCCTTTTCAGTCATGGCAACAAATGACAGGCTGGTAATGAGGGCATTGCCATCCGAAGGTGAGGTGCCTATGCTCTCAGCTTTGGCTGCGTTCACGGCACCTGGTGAGGTTTCCCTCAGGCCTTGTGTGCTCTGTATCTTAGCTGAGCAATACTGACACACAAATGTTTTGGAGTTAAAACAGAGGGAGGAGGAGGAGGAGGAGACTGGGTGTTGCTGTGAGCATGGGGAGGGATGTCCCTTGGTGAGGGTGTTGGTCTCCAGCTGCTGCAGGCCATTAGTGATGGCAGGTGTGTAGCGCTGGGCTTTGAAACACTGTCCTCAGCCTTGGCTGAGTTTAACTGGGTGTCTGGGTGGTGAGGCTACCCAGAGAAGCTGCAGATGCCCTATCCCTGTTCAAGGCCAGGTTGGATGGGGCTTTGAGCAACCTGGTCTAGTGGAAGGTGTCCCTGCCCAGAGTAGAGGGCTTGGAACTAGATGATCTTTAAGGTCCCTTTCAGCCCAAACCACTCTATGATTCTGTGACTCTATGATCAGTTTCTAACATATGCATGGCTACAGTACCAGGTAATTGTTTCTTGAGCTTTTGAGACAGCTTTATAAAAGATGAATTACTTTTTATAACAAAATGCCACTTTTTACAAGTCACATCCCATTGATTACATGACCTCTAAAAGCCTTGAAAAAAAGATATTTTCATACCTACAGTTTTTTTTCTCTCTCTTATTTGACAGACTGATAACTCATTTATCTGTTAGCCAAACTACAACATTTTAAACTTGAAGAAAAAGGAAAAAAATCCATATGAAGTGCCATGCCTGGTTATGGTAGTTACTAATAAGCTAGTAACACCTTAGAACAATAAATGGTAGAAACATTTCCAAGTTGTAACATTAAAAAAGACTGTTTTCATTTATAATTTAGTGATGTACTTCATAATTTCACAATACTTAAGATTAGACTCAAGTAGAAACCCATGGCCCAGTTTGAAATGGATGGGCCACAGGACTGAGGTCTTGGCTTGAAGGGCATCTCATAGTAAGATAAAGACCAGGAGGGCTTGAGAAATTAGAAGATGAATGCTTCCATGTGACCTGTTTTCATACATACAGCACGGGGTTTAGTTTAAGAATTACCACTGGGTCTAGAAAAGCTGAATAAAGGCTGAGGAGAGAAAAACAAATTTGGTTGAACTTAAGTCTCAGTAGGTAACTTGCCCACCCGTTCTCTTTTCAAAGACTTTTAAAAAAAAAAATAAAAAGGCATAGCATTTCTGCTGTTTAAAAGTAAGTGTAAATGCATTAGGAACTATTCTCCTTGAATCTGGGTTTGCTAAAACCTTGGAAAGGTTGAAAAGAACTTGTGTACTGCAATATCTGTGGTGTTTCTTTGTGCTGTCAGTATTGGTGCCTAAAACTGGAGTTTCACACTCCTGCCCTCTTTCAGGACTATTAATGGCTTATTTCTTTTTCCAGTTCTTTGGTTTTGGATCTTAAATTTAGCATGCTTGCTTTCAGATAAGATGTGGCTACTGTTGCATATGGTAGGGCAATTCATTCATTTTTTGAAAAGGAGTCAGGAAAATTTTATATTTTTTATTAAAATAACTTTACTTTGAACCACTATTGTAGCTTGGTAATTTATGTTAAAACTCTGAATTCTTTCAAGCAGCTAGAATGTTTGTGAATACTCTTTTAGAGACCTAGTGGAAAGAAATAATTGTGTATTAAAAATATTCTGAAAACTTTCCTAACTTTTTGTACTTTGACTTGTAGAAACAAACATGCAATCTTTTACGGATTCTGCCTTTGCTTTCGTATTTATATACACCTTGGGAAGTCTGAAAGGGAGTGCCTTGTCTTTCTGCTAATTAGTTGCAGCAGACTTCAGATATGTGATTTTAATGCAGCAAGAATTCCTACCACATTGATAGCTTAGGAAAGATCTAAACATACTGACATTCCTGTTGTCTTGCTTGTCAGTGTTTAAAAATGTAGGAAATTCTGTGTATGGTGATAGACTACAGTAATATGAAGTATATAAGAGGAAAATCTCAAAAGTCAAGGCATTAATAAGCTGCTCGCACAGTAACACAGTATGAATATATGCATCATTGTAGGGCCTGTTGTTACGAGCTCAGCAACCTGGCTCTGTCAGAGCACAGTAAGTGAAGAGCGTGTGGAGTAATTCATGGTCTTGTGTACATAGACTTAGGTGTTAGGCTTCAAAAAGGAATACATTCATATGCCATTTTTAGAACAGGTACTGATTTTTACTTTAACTAATATTGAAGTAAAGCAATTGTCTTTTCCTGGATTTTTGAGATATTATATTTTTTTAATAGAAGCTAAGCAATCTCTTCCTGTTTCAGTTCTTAGGGGTAAACTGTGTTACCCAAAAGAATTGCCATATTTCAGATATATGATTACAATTAGTATTATAATGGATATGATGAAATACCTTAGTTATTCTATATGTAACGTATATAACCAACCCCTAGCTATGGCAAATAAACTGTGTATGTATAAATCTGAGTGTGTATGTAAATATGAACAGTTACTTTTCAAATGTAATTGTAAGAACAAATAGATGACACAGTGTTGCCACTGGCTTACACCAGAAGTCTCTTTATCACATTGTCTCTCTGACTAAACTCCTATTTATTTCAGTCTTATTTGTATATAAAATGCAAGTGTACTGGTAAAATGCTTGCTACTGTGTAAACATAGTGGCTGTGGGAATTCCAAGAAGCAGTACGTTTCTCTTTTCATAGCCATAGCAAGGTGTTCTCTATTACCATCTGTTCTTTTGAGAGTTTGACATTGAAAGATTTATCATACATCAAATTACAAATGACACTGTGCTTTGGACTTTCTTTAGTAGATTATGAAAGGACTGATACCTAGATATAGCCCTCTCTCACCGAATCTGCTTTTAATTTTGAGATTTTTCCTGGGGTTAGTAAATTGATTATTAAAGCTGATTAAAGTCTTATGATAGAAGAAAAAATATGTTCTGGGTGTTTTAGGTGAGTTAGAGAAATAGAGGCAATGAAACGCCATTAATATTCAGAATTACAAACAAATGAAAGTGAAATAATACCTTTAGTCTTATTTCTGTTGACAGACCCTCCAGTTATCATCAAATAATTTGCTTGGATAGAACCAATATTTGAAACGTTTAAATGATAGCACTCTGTACAATGTCTATCTGCTGAGGACACAATGTTGAAAGGGGACACAAGTCTTTGCCTCAACAGTTTTTCCTGACCATTGTCACTGAGCTTTGTGCCCCTACATCAGCACATGCATCATCAAATTGATTGATTCAGCACAAATAAGGATCTGAAAATCAACAGCAGTCTAGAAATAGTGGCATGAGAAAAAAGTATCTGGTTTTGGAAACCTTCTAAATAGATAAAATAATGAAAGAACAGAAATTGTCTGCATCAGTGGTAGCTCTACTATGTAGCTGTCTGATTCTTAGACACTGAAGGTTTCCACCTCTTAGTTTAGCTGCCTGCCAAATCAGCTTCCTGGTTGGCAATTTTTTCATGGCTTGGAAATTTTGGCATAAAGTCAGAAGTGGAATATCATTTTTCCATTGATCTTAGTGGTACCTATGATCATTACAACCACAACATTGACAACCTTATTATTATTCTTTTAAAACTCTGCAGTACCTGTAGTCACCTTGTGAGACGATGGGAAGAAGGCAGGGCATCCTGGGTCCAAATCTATCTGGCAGTGGATGAGGCAGCATTCAGGTTCCTTAAAATTTAAATGGTGCCTATTTGGACATTCTCAAAAGAGAATTTGCAATAGTCAGGTTTTTAGTATGCAGAATTACTCATGGAATTTGTTGTCGTGCTGCAGTATTTCACTTTGTTGTGGAGGCTGTTGTCTGTGTTGCTGCAAAAAGTTGCAAATGACCATTGGCACATTAAGTGATTTTAACTAGTTGAAATTCATAATTATCTAATGAAATTTTACCATTGCAAACCAACAATAAACTTGAAATAAAAAATTCTTCTCTCCTATCTCTGTAACTCTGAATTAAGGGAAACATATTATGTGAGTTTGTAAAGTACATAAATTATTTAATACTTAATATTTGTATTGGGATCTGCTAAGTTACTTTAATACAGTAGAACTGAAAATTAAAAAAAAATCAAAATTAAAATTGAATTTAAAAAAATAAACAACAAAAACCCTTTTTCCATGGAAGGAAGAGGAAATGGAAAATAATTAATAAGAGCAGGTTCTTAGCTCTAGATAAGAGTTAAAATTTTAATTGAGATGCAAGTTTATGAAAACTCATTGTCTGGTAACTGCATTCTGATCTTAAGGATGGGTTTCTTTGAGATTATGCATCATGATGCATATTTTACACTAAAAGAATATTAAACTAAAATTTGTTAAATGTCTTTGAGTCTGACTTTACAATACTGTATGCTCTTACTGGTTTAGTCATTTGATATGATCATATTGAGAGATGATCCTTCTGTAACTAAGTACAAACTATCTGATGATACTTTTATATTTGCAGTTTTTGTGAAATGTACTAAATGCATGATTTTTCTTTCCTTTTATTTTGAAGCAGTACATCCTGCACTATGAGGACTCTGCAGTGTTCATTAGCTGGCTCATCATCTGTCAATAATAGCACTTTTTTTTCAGACACCTAAAAGAAACTGCAGAAATCAATCTACATAACTCAACTACAAAATCATAAATAATTGAGATGGAATAGGACTCGACCATCTGTCTAGCGGTAGATTACTGAATCCTGAGATACTACTTGGAAGGTATTTCTGTGTAGTTTACAGACAAATTATTGTACTTGATTTGAGAATGTCAGTTACAGTCCATACCTGAGCAATCAATGACATGTGGGACACTTGTTATGTGGGAGCCTGGCAATGTCATGACTTGAATTCAGAATGGCAGAACCTGAGTTGTTTGCTGTTATTTTGGCTCGAAAGCACTAGGATCTTAGCTGGGTTCAAAGGACGTATGCCAGCAGCTAGAAGGCAGATAGGGTAATGAGAGTGAAAGGAAAGAAAAGTAGCTTATATCTTGAGATGGAAAAGCAGAGAGGGACAGAGAAGAAAATTGCTGAAGGTGATGCTCAGACAGATAGTGGAACACTTTTAAATAGGCAATATTGAGAAGACTAGATATAAATGGTATTAGGGTTGAATTGCACTGGGCAAGACCGGGAAATCCTGCACGTATCTAATAAACCATAGCCGTGAAACATAAAATAAAAAATGTGCAAGAATTGCTAGATACTATATTAAGAATTGATCATCTCATTTAACTTCCTAACTGAGCAATCATTCCTGTATTGCTATCACTCTTATGTATTGCTTGCTTCATTTACACCTAATTGATTAAAATAGTTGTTTATGAAGCCCAATGAAATTCTAAGAGAAATTTGCATACCATTAGGTGAGAGGCTCTATTACCACATTTCCAAGTATGAAAGAATTTATTAATTTTATAAGCCCTTAAATGCCATGGGAATAATTCTTTATTATGATTGAAATAAAAATGAATTCAATGATAATGTGGGCTGCGGTACAAGGAAACATTTTTTAGTGGGTTTTGTTTTATTCTTTGCACTGCTATTTAACAATGTTAGTTGTTCATATAGCTTACTTAAAGTGCTGAAGGTTGAGCCTCAAAGTAAGAGGTATAAGCTTTTTAGCTGATTACCTACAATCATAATATATGCATAAAAAGCAGTTAGTGCAATATATGCAGAAAAAAACCCCAAAACTGAAATTTGGAGATATAAGGCCAGGACAAATGGTAGACTTGAGCAGCAGTCACACGAGGAGGCACTGAGGAGAGTTTCACTATCTTGCAGCTTTAAACAATGGTAATGGAAGTCACAGAGTGGACAGAAAGTAGTAAAGTACAAATAATGTTGGTGGAGTTTATAAAGTCTTTCTTGTGTAGTCTTCAGACAAACTATTCAAGAGCATAGTTTTGTCCCTCAAATACTGTTTTACAAATAGAGTTGTAACATGAAACGTCAGATAAGAGCTGATAAAAAGAAACAAAAAATCAAATGAGAAATAGGCAAATGAAAAATAAGCAAAGGAGAATACATCAAGTTCTGGGGTTGGCTTCAAGAGGAAGAGAAATATAAAGCAGATTAAATATTTCAAATTAGGCTTTGACATCTATGTTGTAATGCTCAATTGTCAATAGAAAATAATTTCCCTTTATGATAAAATCCTTTAAAATCCATTTATTTCACTCATTCTGTGGTAATGAACTGGTCTTCAGCTTGGTATGGACTGGCTTGAATGGAATGATGGGAATGGGCAACTGAACTTCTTGCTTACACTATCAACATATTATTTGCATTACAGCTGAGATGATCTTCATTAATGCGTAAAAGTGTTTGGGGCTTAATCATGGCAAGAACAGCCAGAATTCACAAATAAATGTATTCTAGTTCTGTAACTTTGCCCACAATTCCATGATCCTACTCATGATTAAACTACTGAAAATTTGACAGCCTGGGCCTCTTTGTTCCTGAAAATGGGATGGCAGCTAGAATCAATTCCAAATGAAATCCTTTTTTTTTAATGTGACATTTGTGCATACGTCTTGGGAGAAGGATTTCTAAATTAAAAGAAGTCTTTTTGGCACTTGAGCTATTGAGGCTGATGTTGAAGATGCCCCTTCCAGTTAGGAGTGGAAGAATGGTGAAAAATGTAAATAAGAGATGCTTTCTACATTTTATTTTCTTCTGTATCTTTTAATTTATGTCAGAACTTTTAAGAATCTAAATTGATTGTCTGGGTCCTTGCAGTCCTTGTGCCTTAGGCCCAACAATTACAGATTGCTTCGACATATAGTGTAAGATAATGGTCATAGGTATTGACAGCACAAGGAGGGGAAAATGGTTGACTTTCCCACAGTCTATCCTTTTGAAGTGTGGACTAAATTTATTGCCTTTTTGTATTTATTTCATGACCTTTACGAAGTCATTAATGGCACAGGGCAACATGTGTTGCCCTGTGTAGGTGGTTGTGAGTTGTGCCCATGCCCCCTGGGGGCTGCACACAGAGCACAGACCTAATCATGTGGTGAAAAAGCTGTGAGTCTGGCTATGTCAGGTTGTTGCCTTCATGCTCGTGTGGCTACTTGGCTTCTCCTTTGTCCAGAGCACAGACAGGGCCTGCTTGTATTTGGATGTGTAAGTTTGCATGGGTGTGTTCCCTCTCTTCAGTGACCTATAGGTAAAATCAATATATCATTTCTCTATAAAAAGTTATAAAGTTATTGTGAGGAAAGAGAAAGTCCATTTTATAGGGTGATCAGGTATTCTTATGTTTGCCCTGCAAATATATGAGAGAGGGTATGAAAATTAGATACTACTGCTAAAGTAGACCCAAGAATGGTAATGGAAAAATAGTGTATTTTACTTTTAGATTATGCCGCTTCTCAGAATGCTGTCCCTTTTGTGCGTTGTTCCCTCACCTTTTCATCCTTAAACTTGAAATTAAGTATATGTGAACTTTGAATCAAACTAGCTGAGCGGAAGGGAATTTTTTTCTTTTCTTGGGGAAACTATTTTTCTCAGGAAAAAATCCAAACCGATCAGTTATAGACAAGCACAAAGCCAGCAGCAAAGTTAAATGTATCAGTGCACTGACAAAACCCATTGTATAAGAAAGACATTAATATGTGAAATAAAATAGCAGCCTGAACAGATCTTTTCAGATATCATCTGGCTGGTGGTTTTTATAATTTAATCAGATTGACCTTTTACGCTACTTCTTTTTTGTGTTGTGTTTTGTTTCATTCTTATACCTGAGTCTTGAGACTACATAGATATGTTTCTATAATTTGTGTCTGAGTTCATATTGGCTTCAGTTTCTTGCTGCTTATTTGGCCTGAAACAATGATGTTTCCACCAGAAAGACCTTATATTTTAGTAAAAACATTTTAAAATACTCATTAGATGGGTATTTTTAAAAAGTCTATGCAGTGTCCAAAAAAAACTACAAACCTTATGTTTGTGTATAAAATATTTTCTTACTGATTACTCTAACAGAATAATCTGAACAAATTTTCTATTCCATGCATAAAAATACAATAAAAATCATTCACCTGTTAGCTGCTTGAAAGCCTTCATTTTGTCAGTAGGGGGAAAGCAAGTGGTTAAGGTCAGAGCACCTTCATCTCAGGGAGACCATGGAAGATGAAGGCACTTGTTGTTTTGTAGGATTTCAAGCCTACCTTTCATAAAAGCTTTTATCCAGAGCATCCTAAGCTTCTATTCAGGCATTGCTAATCTCTTACCTCTCATTTTATTGTCATTCCTCGATGCGTACAGATATTTCATTCAGAAGCACGTGCTAGCAGGAAAGGGTATTGTATATGATGCTTAAAAGTAAGAATGTTACTCAGCCTCCTGAACCACCAGAAAAGGTTCAATGACAAAGTTGGTTTGTATACAATATCTTTCTACTTCTGTATAAAATGTAATAAATAAGGCAGTTGCAGTTTCTCTGTTGTCTTTGGGACTGAATAACTTTGTAATTTTCTGAAAACAAAAAGAAAGATTGAGCTAAAAATTGTAGCAGTAAAATAGAAATTTTAGATGTGTCATTGAATCCTAGGCTATTTATGTATCTTCATGCTAGTGCATCAGATAACCATGGGATTATTATAAAAGTAGTAGCCTAATCAAATGCCTGGTGAAATCATAGAACATTTAAGGCAGGAAGAGACCTCTGGAGATCATCTAGTTCAACCACATGCTCAAAGCAGTGATACTATAGAGTTAAATAGAGCAAGTTGCTTAGGATTGTGCCTGGTCAGGTTTTGAATATCTCCAAGATTGGAGATTTTACAAGATCCCCAAGCAACCTGTTCCAGTGTTCAATCGCCCTTATATTAAGAAAAAGTGTTTTCTTTTTTCTGGGATTCCCTTCTGGTAAAGACTGAGGCAAAGAAAGCATTGAGTACGTTGGGTTCTTCCATGTCCTTTGCCACCAAGTCCCCTGCCTCATCAGCAGCAGGCTCCCATTTTTCCTTGTCTTCCTTTTGCTTGTGGTACACCTGTAGAAACCCTCATTGCCCTTCATGTTCCTTACCAGATTAACTCCAGCTGGGATTTCAAATGCTGTACATCTGTGCATGTTCTTATGTGACTTGTCTCTACTTCCACCTCTTGTTTTCTTCCTTTTTACACAAGAGAGCCTTGTTTATCCATGAATGCCACCAGCTTTTGGTCATGGCTGCCTAGGCAGCCCTCAACCATTTTTTTTTCTTGAGAGGATGTGAAGTTCAACAGGTCACCTGCCTTTGTCAGTTTGTCAATCACCTCTGTCAGGAGGTTACCATCAATGCAAGCCAGATACCTCCTGGACTGTTTATGCCCTGCTATGTCGGACTTCTATCAGGGTGGGTAAAGCCCCCATGAGGACCAGGGCTTGTCAATCTTCCAGTTGTCCGAAGAAAGCATCATCTGCTTCCTGATCATATGGTCTGTAGCAAACACACCATAACGTCACCCGCTAATCCTGACCCATATGTTCTCTACTGGCTCTGCACCTATCTAGGACAGAGCTCCGTGCATTCACAGTGCTCTCCCATAACAGGCAACACCTCCTCCTCCCTTTCCAGCCTGTCCTTCCCAAGGATTGCGTGTCCACCCATTGCAGTACTCCTGCTGTGTGAGCTATCCCACCAGATCTCCAACAACCCTGTAAGTGGTAGCCCTGTAACTGCAGGCAGATCTCACATTCCTTCTCCTTGTTCCTGCATGCAAAGCATGCAGCATGCTTTGGTGTTAAGCCATGTCAGAGAGGCACCCAGTTGTGTGGATTTCTCAGGAAAGGTAAGAGAGGTTTCCCCACAATGCTACACTTTAGGCACATCCTTACTTACGTGTATACGCTTGAGGTGGGCTCCTTTCAGTCCTCTGCTGTTGATTACAGGACTCTCATGTCTAATAAACCCCACAAACCTTTTGCTTGCCAGCCTCGTCCACCACTTCCTCATTTGATTGTTGCTCATCCTTGCCCTCCGCTGTTGGTCTTAGTTTAAAGCAAAAATGCCTTTTCTCCGTTTTGTCAGAAATAACTTAAAATCATTATATTGCTATGTCTGGAAAAAAATATGAACAGTGGATTGGCAACTAAAATGTGTCATTTTAGAAAGTTTTTCAGTTTTAGTAAGTTAAGATGGTATTAACAGATAAAGATTTAAATAAAATTACACATTTGGAAAATAAATGGTGTTAGTTAAAATAGCTTTTGAAGATCAATCAATAATCTGGTTCTTGGGGCTTTTGATGGGACTGGAGAAAGGATAAGCATGTGATAAAATTCTGGAAAACAAATACTAAAAATATGTTTTTGTCTCTATGCACTTCTGTATGTCAGTATGCACAGCTCTGTAGGTTCCCTTAAAAACCATTTATAATTTTTTTGTTGATTCACTTCATTATGATTTGAATTCAGCATAAAACCACTACCTCATTTTCTTCCTTCTTCCATCTGCAAACTGTTTTCAGTTGTGTGCACAAAAGACACTATATATATATATATAAAACACTCCTCTGTCACACATAATCCTAACTGAGGCATTAAATGGTTATCAAGGCTCTCTGAAGCAAACAGTCCCACCCTACCAAGCTTTTTGTGGTGAAGTTTTGAAGGTACCAAAGATGAGGAAGCATGACCTAAATTTGAATAATGCGTTTAAAATAGTATGGTGGTGTTTATCCATCTTTAAAAACTGTGACTGAAGTTCTTGCAACAGCAATGGATGCTATGCTTTTCTCCCAGTATAACTAACATAGAGCTCACTGAAATTTTAAATTGTCTCCCATGTACTGCAGAAACTCGAGTACTAATTAATTTTATTTAGCTAAATTGAAGTTTTCTCAGTTTGTTTATGTATACATTTCTTTCTCTGTCTTAAGCATTTTGTCTAATATAATTTAATTTTATGTCCTTAGCTCGTGTGTCATGAGAAATATTAATTAACCCATAGTAACTTTTTCTGCCTTTCATACATCAGTAGAATCACAGAATGGTTTGAGTTGGAAGGGACCATTAAAGGTCATCTAGTCCAACCCCCTTGCCATGGACATAGATATCTTTCACTAGATTAAAGCTCTGTTCATGTCTTTCACATCTGTCTTCTTCTTGTTTAGTCATCTCAATTCTGATTTTTTCAGTCTAGATGTTTAACCCCTTCCTAGAGGGATCACATTCCATAAATTTGCTCATTCTTGCCCACTCTTCAGTTTTTCTTCACTACATCTTTTCTAGCCATAAATATTAATTCTTTCTTCTCTGTAGTCGGAAGAGGAAATGCCACTGTTGATTTTATTTTACTGTCTAGCAGTTAAATTTAAAAATCTGGAGAAGTTGAATGTTTTAAGTGCCATTAGTTTTGTAGTATAACAAAACTACTGTGAATGTTTTGAGTCTATAAGTCTTGCTATATGTCTGAAGTAAACTTCACATTAGGCAGCTATTAATTATATTAATTTGATTTTTAGTGCCGGATTCGGGGATTTGACAACTCCTAAGATGACATTAGGTGAGCATTAGTAAGGTTAAGGACTAATTATTGCTTTATGTATGTGCCTGGCAAGGATGCAAGTGATAACATGCCAAAAGCAGTTTGCTACTGCTTTGAAGCAGGAGCCCTTGGTGTAGTGTGCTGTCCCAGTTGCCTACATGTGAACTGCAGAGGGACTGAGGTAGAACCATCCTGGTGCTAAACCATCAGGCTTCAGGGCAAGACCAGAGAGGACTCAGCCCTGTGTTTACAGATTTAAAAAATGTGAGTACAACGAACAACGTTGACCTAGATGTTGGGTTCTTATCTAGATGTAACATGCTACATGAAGAATCTCAGTTTTCTGTGGTGAATTCAGGGAGACAATATGTATTTTTGGAAGTATATCAGATACCTTAGGGAATGGAACAGAAACTCTGACTTCAGTTTTAAACTTAAATTGAAGATTGAAAGGGAATTTCACATTGTAACTACACAGTAGTCATAATCTGTGAACAAGGAATGCTCTGACATGGAGGGCAAGGTGGCCCAACTGCAGAACATGTTAAACTGATTGGAAACAGGGATGCCGGGGGAGAAGGACTCCCTGTGAGAGGGTGAAGTTTCCCTTGCTGATGCAAGAAGAAATGCTACAGCGTTCATTGTCTTGTAGAGGTGGATCCTGGAATGGGAGCGCTCATGGGTCACTTTTGGTAAACAGAGCTGGCACTGGGGGATGAACCGAACACCAGGCTAAGGAATTGACTCATCCCTTGTCTTTGCAGATTCCTTGTAGAACTGCTTATGGTGGTAGGTCTCGTTCCAATGCACTGTTCATTAAATCTTTTTATATCTAAGCATAAACGTGTATTTAATTCACCTGAAGTGGTACAATAACAATTCGCCAAGATGAATCCAGTCTAGACAGTTTACTTCCATGTATCTGGTATCAATGCTGCATGGTCCTATATGCTGTGCACACA
Source organism: Tetrax tetrax (assembly GCA_009806455.1). NCBI lineage: Eukaryota > Metazoa > Chordata > Aves > Otidiformes > Otididae > Tetrax > Tetrax tetrax. The sequence goes on from WHYT01017617.1 coordinate 96,681, forward strand.
ACATGCTTCTCTGGTTGCTGCTGATACTGCAGTGGGTGGTGGCATTCTGTTGGTAGTAGGTTTAACATGCAATTTCTGCCTACTTACCCAGGCAAACAGGGCTAAGCAGAGTTTCCTAGTCACATACATCGCAGCACAAGTGACAGGCTGCAAAACGTGATTGCGATATGCTGCAGGAAATACCGAGTGAGCAGAAGGCCCTCTCTATCTGGGTGGGGTTTTTTGAGACGTATTGGCACTCTAGTATTGCACAGTGTGGAATTGTGAGGACCTCGGTTCATTAGTTTTGGGTTTTAGAAGTTAGTTGTAGTGCCCTGAACAAAATAGAAGCTTTGAGGGGGAAACAAAAATTGTTAAATTGCAGAGAAATAACAGGAAAAGATGGAAAGATTAGAGATTCCATTTTTCAATATAATTACATCTCAAAATGTTGTATTAAAAGTATATCTTCAGGAAATATAATCTCAAAATGACAAAGAATAATAGTTTTAATGTAAAAATAAATTACAGAAATCATATAACTTTAAATGCATTTAATTTTTATTTTCATGTCAATATAGCACATGAAGTCTTTTAAATTATTTTTAAAGTAATATGATACTGAATGAAAATGTCAGTATTCTTGAGAAATGCCAGTGTTTTTCAGAATTTCTCCTATGATCTGATCGGATGTTAAGGAAAAATAAATTCAAGGATGATCTGCAGCTTTTTTCAAATGTAATTTCTAACATATTCTAATTTCCGTATCTGTTCCTTTCTATTCACAGTTCATCTACAAAAGTTAACTTCTGTCATCTTCGGTAAACTCCACGTCCTTTTAAAGTTTACCTGCATCCCTGCCCTAGGCATATTTATATTCCATGTATTTACTTGAACACATTTAAGCTATCTCACTATTGCTTTCCCCCGCCCCACTACTTCTACATGAAATGCCTGCCCATATGCATGACATCTGTTCAGTAAAGCAGAAAATCTCACTGCTGTTAAATAGTGAATATTAATTTCTCTTGCCAGTTGAAGTATTTACCTGATTTTACCTACAAAACATGATGGCTTTTCAAGGCAGAAATTCGTTATTTAGGAATATTTAGTAGTAGCCATCTCTGGTACCTGGTTTAACTCTTTAATTTCTGTGGCTCTGAGGGCTGACAAAGGACATGTGATGTGCTGCTTTTAAGTTCTTGGTTGGCAACCACAGTTTTATGATCTGGTTTTGGAATATTTAGTCATTGGAATGACTTGGTCTCTATAATAAAGTCTAGATTCTGAGATCAAAACCTGCCATTTTTGCTAGTTCCTTCGTAGTAGTAACTAATTTTTCTATGTTTGCTGTTGAACAAATTCTGGTTCATACTTTCCAGTTGGTTGTTACAACTCCTTTAGACACTTTAGAGTACACAGTGGGGATGCTCTGACAGGATAGTAAGCCTAACTTACATAACAAAGAAACCGAAACAGGGCAAACCATCACTGCCTCTCTTTAGGGGCAAGGTGCAAATTGATCTCCTATTTATTTCTAATGAGCCTTCTGTGTCTGAGTGCTTCTTGCATGTATTTTGTTTGGAAAGTACAGTTAAATGTGCAAGTGATTACTGCATAAATATAACTTAGAATCTAGAATGTTAAGCAGATGGTTTGATATGAAATCTAAACCCAATATTGCAACATTTCCAAGCAAGCCCTTTTGCATCAAATTTTATATGACTTTTTAAATAATTTAGAATAAAAATCACATCTGTGTAAACATATATATATGTATGTATCTGTACTATATAAAAATACTGGGATAAAGATCTATTTTGCAAGAGTAAGGCAGCAATTTGGTTCCACATGGAAAGATTGCAGAAAATATATGGTATTAGAGAGCAGAATTCAGCATGAACTGTTCTTGGTGGAAAGTTTCAAATATGCTGTCTGTGTAGACCTATTCCTACTGGTCCAAAAAGCACAGTGCTTCATAAATCCTGATGATCCATTCATTTGCATCATCAAGACAGGTCCACAGATACTTGGATATGGAGAATGGACTACTGCTTTGGAATGAATGTCAGAGTTGAAATACTGTACAAGTATAT
>WHYT01017617.1:121613-174224 GCA_009806455.1 Tetrax tetrax
TGCATGACTGTCATTAATATTTCGGTTAATATTGCCATCTTTCAGTGTTGTACTTTCATCAAATACCTAAATATACTTTTCTGGACTTGTGAATGTTTTAAACTTTGTTTTCATCTCAAATAAGAATGAAGTGTTGAAATAATCCAATTCTACATTAAATGGAAAATGCTAAAATTTTTGACACAGAGACATCAGGCCATCTAATTTCTACACATTTGATTTAGAAAAGGAGTTGTCAGCACTCCTGACCTGAGATGATTTGCTTTACTTTGCTCAACAACACTGAAATATTTTATCTGGCATTCAGTTTGCCTGTATCGGTGCTTGTCAGTGTATTCTCCCTGGATTTGTGGTTCCTGTATGTTGTGCTCTCTTCTTCTCTGTGATGCAGCTTGAGTAGCTGAACAGAGCCCTCTCCTTCACTGAGTTGGGCGGCTCTCAGCTGCCTGTATGACGATTCAATTAAAGGAGGATATTGCAGTGACTCTTGGCATCTGTAGTCCAGACAAAAAGCAACTCACATGGGAAGACAGACAGCCTAAGACTCCAAAAGTGTAACTCTGATGGGGTAGTTTAGCCATTTGTGTAAATATACAGATTTTTTTTGCCTCAGTGAACCACAGCAAAATACGTTCTTACACATTTTCTGCATCCTGAATTGCATGCTTTTTAGCTGATGGAGCTCTCGGAAAATTTGTAGTATAATTGGCAGTGCGTGAAGCAGAGCATGCATAGTATAATGAAGTTTCAAGAGAAGACTGCTGTTGAAAGCAAGAACAATTACATGTAATTCTTTATCAGTAAAACACTAACAAGATGAGAATACAACTATTCAGTATAGTTAGTATGCGTTGGATAACAGAAAAAAAAAAAAAAAAAAAAAAAAGGCCATTACCTTGTAAGGAACCTTGCAACTTTCTCCTGTTCTCCTACCCTGATAGTTTTGCTCAACCCAGGTTGCCTCATGTACATCTCTGCATGGAGGGGCTGGCTGAGGAAGCCTCCCGCAACCTGCTGGGCAGCTGCACTCGGACTCTGTATGCTGTTTAAGTAGGGAGGGGAACAAAATGTCTAGGGAAACTTGTTGCATAGTGTAAGAAATTACTATATATTGTAACTTGTTGTACTTTGTTAACAAGTTTGGATGAGGTCCGTAATTAGTTCCACTGGGCTATTCCACCCCTGCGTTTGGATAAAATGAAGAAGAAAGTTTTTAGCAAAATTAACAAAACTGTAGTGTGGGTGGACCCCAGTACACTCAAGGTAAGAGCAATCTCCTGTTCTGAGGTATGATAACTGAGTAGGAAATTATGCTTGGCTTCATTCTAGTATTCCCAGATATACTTTTAACTCTGTGGCACTACAATTTATTTTAGTAACAGAAATAGAACGGAGATATCTGTAAATGTCTAAGTAGGTCAAGGCTTCAAACTTTTCCTGCATATCTCTTGAACTTTAGTTAGTTTCAGACCATTGCTTTCTTTTAGTTGTCTTCTAATCCTTGTATCTAGTGATCCTCTTTATGTGGAGTTGATTTAATCTTGCTTTTAAGGGAAGAAAAAACTCTTGTCTTGCACTGACCAACTTTTTGAGCTTTTGACTTTTGTTGTCTGTGAATTAATTAAAAAACCCCCAGTTCTTAAGAAGCAGTGATGCCAAATTGTGGTGCAAGAGGATAATTTTTGCAAGACGTATGGATGATTAGGAATGAAATTCATGTTTAGATTTAGAAATGTAAAGATTAGGGTCTTCCCAAACCACATAACACTGAAATCTAAGGAACCATAAAAAAATTCTGCTCCTAGGAGCTGTATTCATTTCACGTAGCTGTAAGTAACTAGAGGATACTAGTCCTGGTTTGTTGTCAAGACTTCCACTGTCAATAATGGAGAAAGATACATTTGGGTAGTGACTGATGATTAAAGATAGAAGAGATGAATCGTACCCCATATGGCAGAAGCCTCTTAAGATCATTTCAAAGATGAGAAGCCTGAGAAGCATAGCCCTTCAATAGTCTTTTAAGAACACACATGACTGAGAACCATCACCTTCACTTCCTATTTGATAACTTTTAATCTCTCCTCCCCCTGACCAGATAACACTGCCTGTACAGGCTTGTTAGGTCTCTACGGCTTCTGCCCCTGGGGTGAGTCATGTAGGTCTCCATGCCTGGCTCCCAGCATGTTTGGAGCGATCAGTGGTTATTATTAGGCAATGGCTCCTGTATCCTGAAGCCTCTCTATTACGGGATCTTGCTATCCTCTTTCTTTTTGCTTCATATAAGATGTATTCTCACTGTTGTCATAGACTTAGTCTTTGAAATAGATGTCACAGAGTCAAGATGAAGCCTACAAATTATCTTCATAAGGAGACAAGTAAAGTTTTGAATATTAATATTATAAGTTTAGGCTGAATTACCTATGCATCAGAAAGTTAGTGATTTTTTGGTCAGGGTTAGAATTGCCTCACTGGTAAACCAATGGCATATTTTTTGAAGGATACCTTTATTTAGATATGCTTCTGTAGAATCCTTGCTATACTGTGAACTTCCTTCTAGCTGCACTTTCCCTATTAATTATATATAATAATGACTGAAGGGCTAAAAGATGTGCTTATACAACTTCATTTTCTTAAACACATTAAGATTCATTTGCAAAGTGATCAGGAGGCAGTTGTTGTTCATGAATTTGTTTTCTTTGAGAAGGCTTAGGGCTAAAAAAGATCCCGTTGCATGATCAGAACCAGTTGGGTTTATCGAGGTAAGACATAATTAAAGAACTTTGAAAGCCTAATTCTGAGGTGAAGTGAAGGAGAGTATATATCACTTTTGAGCATCAGGTCAGGTGACTCAGAAGCAAACAATGATCCATCAAGAAGGAAAATTATTGTATCAGGCAGCTTGTGTTTTCCAGATTAGACTTCTTGAGCAAAATTAGATTGAGATTTTCTTTCATCATCTTAATTAAAGTATTCTGCCCTTTTCATTGTCTTAGGTCATTGTTGATGAATGAAGAAGTGCCTTGAGTGCTGCTTCACAAATATAATTAAATGAGGAGATGTTTTTCCATGGAAGTGATTATACATTTACTGGATTTAAAGCAGATAAAACAGAAATAGGGACTTCATATATTGAAAGTTAAACTGTGCACCTGCATATGTTGGATTATGTGGTTTTGAATTTTAATGGCTTTTTTTTTAATTTGCACTTCATTTTCTTGAGTTCTTATGCTTAAGATGACCACAAAATGCAAGTGACCTTTTAGATATCTGCACAAAAAGATAAATAAGAATTTTGTAGCCTAGCAGATAATGTACAGAATCCCAGGTCAACTATAACTAATTAGGAGTCTGCTGTGGTATTGTGTCTTGTTTCGCAACAGTCCTATTCACTTAGGCAGTAATCTTTGTACAGTGAATTAACCAGGCAGTTGACAACGATGCGGTCTGGAGTGTGAGCTGCCTTTTGCACAAAGGATATTCACTCCTGACACAAACCAATGCTCTGAGCTAGGTGTGCAAGGGAAGGTATAGCTTTGCAGTGCAGATATCCTAGATTTCACTTTGCTAATCAAAACCAGAGAACTCCCCCGGAGGACAGTCCCTATCAGAGTTAGGTTTTATATAGTTTGGAATAAATCTTGTCCATGAATCAAGTCTGGGAAATCACATGTGAATGTCAGTTAACAATTTACTCAATAGATCCTCAAAAGACTGATTACTGACAGCAGTAGGAATGCTAGGCATTGACTATTTGCACTGATGTGTGTTCCTGAGAAAGAAGTAACTGCATATCGCTACTCGTAATATTACATTCCAGGATTGTGTCCTACATTAGTAGTGATCCTTATTATAATGCAACTATACCTTTATCATGTTGCCTTATGTATGAATTTTCTTCTAAACTTTGTCCCAGTGTAATATAGATTGTTATTCCCTCTGAAGTTCTAGCAATATCCTTATAAGATTACACTGCATGTATGGAATTTATCATCAAATTTACTTCTGTTCATTTTCATAGGAGACCACGTACCTAAGGTTATGATTTACTTCACTGTTTAAAGCAAAGATATTCACTTGAATTTGAGTGACTTCTTATTAATTTAAGGGCTCAATAAGAGAGTTTACCAACTGAATTTAGAAGAGGTTGAAATAAGCCTTCACTTATTACATGGATAATAAATGTAGGGACAGATTCATTTTCATAGATAACAGTTTGTCTGCTTGACAATTTCTTTAGAACATTATTAATAGCCTTTCCTATTTAAATAATTAAATTCCATGTCAGATGAAAGTCATTATAATGAATGTTGGTTCTTTTCTTCTGTTACATTTGTACACTCCTTAATTCTGAGCAATAGACTCGGTCTTCCACATCTTGCTGCGTGCTATACTAACAATATCTATTTCTTCTGTGAGCTTTCTGTTTTGGACTATGCCGCTGGATTTGTGTTCCTTGGGTTATTAATGTGTGATCCATAAGTACGTGGAGCATGTGGACAATTCTTGGCATTTTTCAGTAAAAGGGCTTGCTGTTCATAGTTCACATGAAAGTGAACCTTTGGGGTTGGGCATAATTTATAAAATGTACAGGCCAAATTAGCCTATGAAATTGACCTGGAAGAAAATCAGCTAATGTAAAAATATTTTTAAGATACCGCAAAGTATTTTTAAATGTTTTTGTACCCCCTCCATTACCTACAAAATTCCTATGTTTCTGACTCTGCTGTCTCTAGGGATGCAATATTGCATCACATTGTATTTTTTCCTCTTCTCAAAAGAAAAGAAGGAATTTTTACTTTGAACTTAAAAGCTCTATTTTTGTTTTGAACAGCCTTTTTGAGAATGGTGTCGGTCCCCTAGAAGACCATATGAGTCTATTTTGCTTTTATATTTGGTACAATATCAGTAATACAATCAAATATGAAGTTGTATATCCAGCAATGATTTTTAACTACTTCTAACTACTTTAACTAAACATCTTTGTTCTGCCTTGCTATTTCTTTCTCAGGAGACTTTGAGAACATACTTTTTTTTTTTTTTAATATTTCCACTAATAAATTCCTTCAAGTTTTTTAATCTGTTATATAAAAATAGAAAATAAAAATTAGAACTTAGAGAAGAAATAGCAAGAGAAGACCTATCATTCTGAAAGATTGATCTAGGTTTTCTTGGATAATTTCTTTTATGAAATAATACTCGTTTTCTTTATTCTTTCTTTTATTATTTTTTTTCTGTGTTCAGATGGAAGACGTCATAGCCCGCATGCAAGATGAGAAAAATGGAATTCCTATTCGTACAGTCAAAAGTTTTCTTTCCAAGATTCCCAGTGTCTTTTCTGGTAAGAGTCAAAGTAAATTTCATACTATTTAAAGTTTCCACTCTACCATATGTAAGGGGATGTTCAAGTGGCAAACACTTTTAACTGAGTGCTATGGGGAATTCACAGTCATCTGATCCGGAGGAGACATTGAATATCCTTTGAATGCTTTAATTATAGAAAATTTTGATATGTTTCTCTCACATTGGAGTGGGCTTACACAGAGATATTTTTATCTTGTAAATTAAGTGAAGGGAATACTTAATTTGCTACAGAAAGTCAATTATCTGAAGATGGCAATATTTTTATTGCAGAGTTTCTGATTTCAGATCTGATTTTTAGCCTGTTTTCATGGCAGGTATAATGACTTTGGTGTATAGACAAGTTACATGAAGATAAGAACTACTACTATAGTAGTAACAGAAAAGGAAAATCATCACTGCACTGTGCAACTGAATTGTGGCTTTAGACATTTATTACGTTTGTAATCTGCTTTTGTAGTGGGCTGCCTGTGCCCAAGAAGCTAAGACTGAGATATCTGTGGTGATTTGCAAAACAGCTGTAAACTTTATAGCTAATCCAAGTCAGTATTGTCATATGAACAAAAATCTGTCCATTTATTAACTAGTATAATATATTTATTCATTTATTTACATACTTTTATATAACTTTATGCATTTATATATATGTATCTTTTTGTGCTACCAATGAGTACAGAGTTCCTTTGAAATAGATGCTATTGCTGAACCTACTTTTTCCATAGTTTGGTCAGCTTTGTAAATGGTTGACATTTTTGTAATTAAAAAGGTAATCCTTATGTAGAAAGTATTTACAGAAGTTCACACTGCCCAGAACAGCAAGGACAATTCTATACTTTCACTTTCAAACAAACTTTGGAGTGTTTTTGCTAGTCAGTCTGACACAAAGGAGGAAAGAGTCTTAAGAGTGAAAAAAATGTCTTCATGATTTTAGAAACTACATGTAAAAAACCTAGCCTTTGAATGATGGACCTTGATTTCCCATAAATTAGTACAGCATGACATCCTATTCAACGATCCACATAAATTGTTATTCTCTGTCTTTTCTTGTAAGGTATCGTTTTCAAATTAGACAGACTAGGGATATTGGTATACCAGGAGACATTATTTACCTGAAGGATTTTTTTTTTTTTTTTAATGGAATAAACATCATAGTTTTTAAGGTTGTGTTAGAATATATGTATAGTAGTACATAGTAGTCACTGATATAGCAACTTTTGTGTATAACCTGAGGCATTAACTTTATCAATTGGAGGTAGAGCAATTAATCTACTTCTCTAGCAGTTCTTTATTCTGGATGGAATCTGAACTCTTCAAATCTTCATGTTGAGAGTAGCTGATTTCCTTTAAAGTGTTAGGAGTTTGTGTATATAAAGCAACCGAATCTCAGCTTGAACTCAAAACTATTGATTGCTAGGAAACAGGGGAATATTGTTTTCTAAGTGCGCACAGACTTCCTGTAAAGCAGTGGTTGACAGCTTATAGTACTGTTATTACCTACAAAGTTACACATATGAAAATGGTCAAGGGCAGGTGCTCTCCAGTTAAAAAAAAAAAAAAAAAAGTCTATATGCTCCTATTGATCTCTCTCTGTGTCTCTATGCATGAAAGCATGTATTATACCCAGCCTTCAGTCTCATAAAAATGGAACTTTGCAATTTTTTGTTTGTGGGGAGAAGCAGAATGGGTACGTCTACCACAGTTAAGACGTCCCAGTAAGCACTTAGACTGATGTATATGTGTATGCATTAGAAAGACCTGTAAGAGTCTTTTAAACAACTTGTAAAAATTAAGAATGTCCATAAATTGTCTGTAGATTTAGGATATTATGGGCTAGCATTTTAATTGTGCTTTTATAAAAAGCAAGAGAGGTATTTTTATTTTTCCTTACTTATATTTCATAGTATTGCTTCTAAAAACAGCAAGTGAAAAACTAGTTGAAAGTGCAGTCATTTTTTAATGCAGAATTACTGACCATATCTATTAAGGATGAGTACGTTAGCAAAATTAGCCTGGGGAATGGTATCTGAATTTAACCTTTTAATAAAATATTGTGATTATAATAAATAGGATGATGTGATTATATTGTCTCATTTACTGAGTCATACCTTAAATGTTTTTACAAGTAAAATATCCACACAGAGAAACATTTCAAATACAGATAATATTCTATAGGCTGTACACATTGTTGTCCTTAAGAAAAACATGAAGAGAAATAATGGTAAGTTAAAGATTGTTTCACCTTGTGAAACTTTGGAAAAAAAAATGATGAATTATATTGCTTTATATTTCATATATTCGGAGAGCAAATAGGTTACTTGATGTTGATATTTGTTTCATTTGTTTTTGTGAGCAAGCTGCTTGGATTCAAACACATAATTTTTGTTCGATTTCTGTCTTGAAGTCTTCAAAAGTAAATCATTTAGTTGACTTTACCTAATTAAAATGTGTGTAAAATGAGTTAGTAAGCTATTTGATGAAAACAAATACAAAGCTGTAGATGTGTGCTGATTACTATGCAGATTTGAATCCATGTTTAGGAACATATCAGATTGACATTATGTAGCAAATTTATCTATGGTGTAAATTCACTAGAGCTGGTGAATTTCAGACAAATTTTGATAATAGCATTCCAGTCACCTACAAGCAGGAGGTGAAATGAATTGTGAAAAAATACCCCAATCCTTGACTGAACTCTAGCATATTGTATATGCTAAGCTATGAATTTCTGAAAACAAGGGAGTAAAACCAAAGCCATTAGCAACTATCTTGATTCTATACTTCATTTGTTGGTGCAGAGAGATTTTTCTTAGCTGTTTAGCATTAAGGGTATTAATGATACTTATTTGAGTTATTTCAATAAAGAACTCTACATAAAATTATGCCTCTTTGTCGTAGTTCAGCCCAGATCGGGACCAGACTACGTAATCTCTCTCTCTCTCACTCCCCCACCCTCCTTCTTCACTGACCTTGGCATCTGCAGCCATTCCTCACAACAGGCTGGCAGACACCTCTCAGGATCCTTTTTACATCTTATTCACTTCTCATCCCCTCTCCACTTCTTGCAGCCGGGCTGGGCCTAGTTGGGCCCAGTTGGCCACCCAGCAGGAGGCCAGAGGGTGAGGCCTGCAAGGCCCACAAGGCTCACACCTCCCCCTCTCTGCCCCCACTCAGCTTCTTCACATCTTCTCTTTTTTTTTTTTTTCCTGTCTTCCCCTTCTTCAATATGTTGTCACAGAGGCGTTATCACAGGACATTCTGCTACCAATTGGCTCGGCCTCAGCCAGCAGCAGGTCCGCCCTAGGCCCGGCCAAGTCCACTGAACAAAGGGGAGCAGCTTCTAGCAGTTTCCTACAGAAGCTACCACCTTAGGCCCCCCCTCACTAAACAAAACCAGAACACTCTTTTTATGGAAATAACTATGGTGAACAACTTAGTATATTACAAAGTCTGTAACAGAAATGACATGACTTATTATGCATACAAGTAAACAATTATTGGACAAGGGGAAAATGCATCCTTGAGTAATTCCAAATGGGATTCAGCATAAAATAATCAGTATGGAGTTGAGAGCTGACTATTTGACTTGTGCTGCTTGCAGACCTGAAACCTGTTGTTTTTGTCAGTGAACATCTGTGGTGTATTTTAGTTATGTCATGACAAGCAAGAATAAATATCAAATGCTCTCGAGTTATTCTACACTCTGTAGCTTACTGAGTCTGATGAGCTAATGCTTTCATTGCACTCAAAGCTTATTTTATACCAATATCTGCATCATTTACTGTTGCAGAACAGATATTTACAGTCTCCATGCCTATTTTTTTTTTTTTTAATTGAGTTAAACAACTACTACACGTGGATTTTTCAGCATAATTCTATACTGACTCATCCTGACACTAGCTCACTGCCTTCTGGGGCCATTGTAGCAGTATACTGTATGCCTATTACGATTTCAGACAAAAAAAAAAAAAAAAAAGATTTTTTTTGTAAAAGACCTTAGCCTTTACAGACTCTTGCTGAATTACCTCATCCAGCTAATGCTTGTGAGGGTAGGTACAATTAGGTCTTGAACAGAGAGAACGTACAGTGTGCTGTAGCAGATGGTCTTTGTAGTGATGGTTCACCTCAAGCTGAGCCACCCACAATCTTATTTGCAAGTAGGCTCGGACTGTATGCAACAAACATGAATTTGCATGGATAGATTTGCAGAAAACAGACTAATATACTTAGTACACTAACGGCTGAAACTAGATTTGCGAGATTATGTTTTACATCCTACACTGGTCACTATTAATGGAAATTCTGCTGTAAATTGTGGTATTGCTTTAGTCTGACTGCTTAAGCATATAAGCAACACTGTGGTGTAAACCATCATTGTTCAAGGAATAGCTTCCTGTCTTTGAGAATGGAATAATCTGTTTTTATTATGAAGAATATAGTCTGTTTATGGCCATTCACATTATAATATTGAGTGTGAAAATCACACTAGAGCTTGTGTTTTAAAAACTGCCTTGTTCTAAAAGTGTATCCTCTTGCAGAGCCTGAACTGTCTCCGAACTGAACTCAGTATATGCCAGGTGAAGGAGAAGTTTCTTGAAAGAGGGATTGAGTCAGTTTTCTCAGTAGCTTTAAGCATAGTTACACATCTGAGCATCTAAAGTTGGGCTTAAAGTTGACACTGAAGTAGCTTCCTATGTGATTCTTGGGAAATTAGACTGTTTATTTCCAAAATTTTAGTTATCCCTGTCTATGGATCTAAGTCACTTTCTATGATTAATGCTGATGACCACAGTCATGGGCACTCGGTTTTCAGAAGGCATGCGTTTAAACCAGTGGTTGATAGCTTCCTGACTAGACTGTACTCTCAAGGTGAAGTCATAATAATGTGGTTCATTATGTATATATGTTGTGGCTTTCACTTGAAATGTTAAAGGCTCCAAGGGAAAAAAACAGGCCAGGAGAGTTTGCTCTTTCTATGTGATTATGCATTTTGATGAACAAAAGAAGGGCTTGCTGTTGTTGTCTCCATGGTTTTAAAATGTTTTGGAGGAGGGAAGATAGTTTATATAGACATCTTGCCAGTCAACAACAATAATTGCATGAAAGTTGTCATGTGCATTCTTTACTAACACTGATTAGAGTGTTAGCAATAAAAAGAAGGCAATTTGCCTGCAACATGGCTCACCATTAGGCCTGGAAATGGATAAAAAAGCTTGCTTGAAATGATGAATGTAGGGAGTCTGACATATGAATCATAGGGACTAGAAAGAGCTCTAAAATATCATTTTTATTTTTACTAAAGAGAGACAGCAAGTAAATGCCAAAGTTTAGCTGTTCACTTTCAAGCAGAAAGAAGCATTCAGAGTTTACAGATAAGGCACAACAATAGTTGAGAGTTTATTTTGGGGGTCTTTGTGGGGTGGGCTGTTCAGTATTAGTACTGAAAGCTAATCATAATGTGAATATTTCATTAAGACAGATGTAGTGATACAGTGGTGTCTTATGCTCATTACAGAATACCACTGTGATGCATTATAGGACTTTAAAGTGTATAGTACTTGGATAAGCTTGGTAATTAATAAAATATGTGGAGAATGTGCCAACAAAGTAGTGTGTAAGCATGAATGAGGGACACTGTTTAGCGTTTTTATTGAAGGAGTGGGGAGAACTATGAGAAATGTAGGTTCAATTAAAGAATACATGCAGAGAGAGAATAAAAAGAATTCAAGGAAAGCACGCTTATACTAGTTGTTACTGGCTGTTTCTGATGCATGACTCAATAATTTTGGAAAACAGTCACGGCTTGAACCAACGAAAGTGGAGGAGGCTAGTAGAAAGGTGTTTTTTAAATATGTCCTTTTGAGTTAAAGAGAAGTGAAAAGAAATTCACCTTTCCCAGGAAAATGTAATCCATGCGAAGTCTTTAGTTTTTTCTCATTCCTAGATGTGAAGCTGATATTGTGCCTTTTCCATGTAGATATTTCGTTTTCCCACTTTTTCGAATTACCATCACATACTACTTTTATTCATCTTTTTTCCTGATCTCAGAAAATGCTTATTTCTCTTCTACTTGGGAAATTGCTAAGATAGTGAGACATTGCATTTTGATTAGCAAATGTATTCATATAATCATTAATTGACAGTCTTTATTTAAGCACTAGCACTATGCTTGGTAAAAATAGAGAATTTATGTGTTTAAACATAAAAAAATCCTGCTGAAAAGCAGACCGTCAGTCTCAGTAGCCTGGTCAGATGTAGTGAGGAAAGCGATGTGAAAGCAGCTCATGACACTTACAGATGGGTGAGCCCAAGGAATTAGTCGCAGGAGCTACCTGCAACAACAGTATTGTTTATATAGAAGCAGACAGCAAAAGTTGAAGAGCAGTACAGTGGGAATTGGATGGCTCGGGGGACTAGAAAGAGTGTGTTTCATCTGTCATTAGTTTTGATCTTGCCCAGCTGAGTAATGAATTGTTAGGATCCTATGACTGTTCAGTTCTATGTGTGAAATGAGTTGATAGGTTTATCCACTTTTAGTACTGGAGATTATCTACCTGAAATGCAAGATAAAAGAGAAAGCTTCAGTACTTAGATTGACAGAAAAAAAACACAAAAGCATAACACCTCAATTATCTGGTACCTTTGAAGTCAAGTAATATTGCCTTATAGGTATATACAAGGACTTTGGAATTTCCTTTTTTTTTTTTTACACATTTTACAGAATAAAATAACTGTGTGGGAGAAGTTAGGATTCCCAACTCCCAAGTCTCTAATTTTATGGACTTTTTTTTTTGGGTTGATGACAGGTTCCTACTTTCTTGTTCTTTCCATTCGCTCATTCACATTTCCTTGCATTCTATACCAATATAATTTAATAGTAGAATCATTGCTGATTTCTTTATGCTGAATCAGTTTCTCATTATTTGCAAATGGAGCCTTCAGTGTTAAAGCTACAAGCTTTGCTGCCTTGTTGAGGTTCCAGTCTTAGTAAAATACTTTGATGAAAAGATCTCTGTCAGTACATGAAGGACAAAATGTGGCTCATGTCCCTGCTCCTTGCAGAGGGGTTGGACTAGATGACCTTTGAAGGTCCCTTCCAACCCTAACCATTCTATGATTCTATGTGAGCAGGGACTTGCTATCTTTACAGTTTCACTTTTCAAAGCAGAACTTTAGAGAATAAAAAGTTAATCCTCTATGCCCAAATGAATAGTTGGTTTGAAGTTAAAGCACCAACCTCTCTGTATGTCATCTCCATTCATCACTCCGACAGAGTGACTGATTTGCATTCAAATATTGGCTGGTTCTCTTATTTATTGATATCATGTTCATGATTTTTAGAGTCATGAGTAGAAGAGATTGACTAAATGGCGCCATAAGATTGGACATACGGTCATTTCAAAGTAGTGAGATAATTAACTGATTAATGAGTGGTGCTTTATATGCTTTACCATTTCAGAAAACCAAATTGGATATTTGAGTGCTATCTCTGTAACTTCACCTCCTGTTTCTGTTTGTTTGCCTATCTGTCTTGGCTGTATCACTGGGATTGTAACTATGGCCAGAGAAGGGTGCTCTTAAGTGGCTTAGAACTTGACAGAACTTTTGTATTTTATGGAAAATCATCTTAGTGACAGTGTTGCAGTTTTGAAGCTCAGAATGGCCATGTGACAAGCTGTGGTGGGCTGGCATCAAATAAGAGCTGACTGCTGTTATTCACTTGGAATGAAAAGTGAATGAGAGAAATAAAGAATTGTTTCCAATAACTTAAATGCTCCAAGATTATTATGCTCTCTATTTTCATTTTAAGGCATGTGTTAATATCAGACCTTTAATGAATCACTGTCAGAATTAAAAGATTTTCAAAATGTGAAAGTATTTTCATTGGATGTTTTAAACAGAACAACAAATTCTCATTTAAAAATTATTACTTCCTCCTAACCAAACAACAAGAAATAATTGTATTCATATGTTTACCTTTCAATTCAGTGGTGATTGCCATTGGGAGCGTTAGTAAAAAAAAAAATACAGGGAAGAAGGTCAGACAATTTTGCAAAATTGTTCTAGGAAACTGAAATATACTGAAAATCCACTGAAAAAGTCTTTAAAAGTAATCTGTGTGCAAAGCAGTCATCATAAATGTCAGTTCCCTTCAAATCAGTAGATCTGAAAAGCTTATTTTCACAGACGTTTGCAAAAGAAATAGGTCTAGAAGTCATGTGTTGATGGGCAAAAATTCTTAATTTTTCTCTTCTGGTGAGATGGTAGATTGTTGGGAACATTCATCCTATTTGTTGTTCATCCACATGAAGTGCACTGTTTGAATTAGATGATCCCCTCTTTCCCAAATGCTGTGAAAGGCTCTTACAGCTCAGCATGTTTCCAGAGAAAAATTTCTGGGGCTTGTTGGTCATAGATATAAATTTATTCCTAACTTTTTCTACTATGTTGTTTTGTCATGAAAATATTTCCCTCCCTTTCCTACACCTTCTTCTTCCTAGCCTTCTTAGCTGTAAAATTTTGCCAGTGTTCTGCCAGCACATTTGAAGTACTTCTACTTCAAGAGTAGTACTTCTAAGAGGAGTATGGGAAAACCTACTGCCTTCACTATGGTCAAAAATTTACCTAGTTTGTCACCCTTGACACCCAGTCTCTAGACACTGGATGTGTAACATTCATGGAAAAGGTGGGGTGAAAAGGGAGCCCCGAGTCAGCCTCACATCAACCTGAAATTAGTGAGAATTCTGCAATCTATCATAGCTTCACTGTAGGTAGTTAGCCATTTTTTGTGGCATAACACCAGTTAATAATTGTGTTTTGTTATGCTGTTTTTATATCAGCAGCAATGATTGATACTTACAGAAAAAAGAGAAAATAACCCTCTCCGACACAAGCACACAAACATACATAGCATGCATATTTATGCCATTTATATCTGCCCGCAGAGTGCATAATATATCAGGTTAAAAACCCCCCAACTTTTAAGTTGATATAAGCAACATCTGTAGTAGTAATTAATAACATAGGTTCACTGAAATGTGTTATGTTCATAATCAAAGCCTTATAGGAAGACAAGACTAGAATATGTCTAAGGAAGAGTGACTTTACTGCCATATATTCCAGGGTTTTATGAAAATTGTTTTCCTTCCCGGCTATCTCTTAGAATCGCTTAGAAAGAAGTACTGTTGATGTTGCATAGCAATGATTAGAACTAGTTAAATAAAGAAAAAGTGAAAAAAGTGAGAATTTTCCAGGCATCTGTATTTTAAGTAATTGTTTTAATTACGAAGCAGAGAAAAGAATACTACTTGACTCCCTCAGTTTTTGAGGTACTTCTATGACAACAAAGCTGTTTGTTTAAATTACATTGGAATTTTTTTTTCACAAAGCAATTCGAAATACACAGAAGAGGAGTGTTTTCTGAGAAGAAAGAGCTACTACCGTGTTTGGTGTCGCTAATTTCTGAGAAATTTGCTGCTCATGTTAAGAATGAGAAGAGGAAGTGTATAGTTGAAGATAAATGAAGTCCCAGCATGAAGTCCTTGTTAACTGCTAGTAGTGGTCTTACCACAATGTGAAACCTGTTTCATGACACATTTGATAAGTAGTCTCTGGAAACTATCCCAGAAATGAATATCCTCTTAAAGACAAAAATAAATTAAACCAAATCTGGTTCCTCTAAGGTCAGAACCCTTGAGTCCAAAAAGTATCCATTGTCTTAGCAAAAATCAAAACTTTGCAATAGTACTTAGGATTTATATGAGTGATTTTGTATGAGTGTGATGTAATCCTAAAGCTGGGAAAATATGTTAGTAGGTTTGGGTCTTGCATATATGGTCAATAATAACGGAACAGAATGGTTACAGAGAATATCTGTGTACAAGGCTGTAGTTAGGCAGGTACTGTAATTGTTTTATAAATAGAGACAATAGGTAGTAATACAATTATGTTGTTGAGACAATAGATACTAATATGATTACATTGTGGAGACAATAGATATTAATACAATTACATCATGCTTTGAAAAATATCCAACTTTTAAATTTACATCGCATGTTTTTGGTTGACTGTAGGCATATTCTGGTACACATACAAATAATATATTGTTTAGACGTATCCTGCTAGATGTAATACAGTGTAAACATATACATTTACTTTTCTTTTTAAAATGATATGAATGCATCTGGGATAGTATTTCCCTGTTCTTCTTACATGACATCTAACTAACTTATTTTGTGACTTTTCAAGCAATACAACTTCTTTCTGCTTCAGTTTTACCATTTTAGTACAGGAAATTGTATCTTATTGTCTTTAAATCTACTGTTTTAAAGTGATGTGAAATATTTAAGTGAACTACATGCAAAGAGAAAGTGCTGCTGTATTTGCAGATTTCAATCTCCCGTTTTTACAGCTAGATAAATATAGTTGGCCAGCAGTTAAAATAAACAAACTAATTGAAATAATTCCCTGGAGAATATGCCCCTTAAGCAAGAAATCAAGTTAGCAGGGTTTACCAGATGACTTGTGATTTAGCTCCTAATTCCGTTGATTCCAGCTATGAGGAAAAAGACTTTGTCATTGCAGTTGCATCAGAAGACTGCAGACTTGTCTTTGCAGAAAGGATAGCAGGGAACAAATTCTAATAATTGTAAATGTTTATATTTTTGTTGCAGCTAAAGTTATCTACAGACTTGTTTTGCAAACAGAATATGTACACTTTATAACAACAAATGTCACCATAACATCAGGATTTTCACTGCAAGTAAGCTGCACGCAGTCTAACTTTGCTTTACTAGGAGCTGGTGTGCATCTGGATTGTCTGGAATTTTTTTTTTCCCTGAGCTTGGACATGTTTATTGAAGTGATTGAGCATGACACAGATTGAGCAGTCCATTTAATCTGTGTAGTGTATCTGCATACATGAAATTTCTATTTGTCAAGGATGCTGGGTATTTGTGATGGTAAGAGTAAAAAAGTTACGAAGGGTTCTTGCTTTCCCTAGAGGTGGTAAGATGTCTCATGGCACAAGATTTTGAAATACTAAAACCATTTTCCTCCTGACTTGATCAAGGACGAGAAGCTAAATTCTCAGCTTTCCATTAATCAAAACTGTTTTTTTTTTTTAATTAAAAAAAAATCCAGAATGAAAAATAGAAAGCTTCTTTTCAGAAAATGTTGAAAATGGGACACTGAAGACTTTAAAAAAGTTTTAGCTGCAACAAAAAGTCTTCCAAAAAGCTCACCCCTTTGACATTGCAAAAGTCCTGAAGAAGTCCTAATAGTATTTTCTGCCAGCTGTGTTCCTGACAAAAAGAAAGATATGTTAAATTAGTTACCCACACAGGAAGTAAAGGTAGTTCCATACAGCTTATTGTGATTGGCAATCTATCACTTTACAAATAAATGGACCATAGATACTAATTAATTTTTGCAAATTATCAAAGTACTTTTAAATGGAATGCTACAATCAAGAACAACTTATTAACAGGAAATAAGAGCACTCAAGTGTGATGAGTGTTACTTACACAGCCCGCACACATTTGGCAGAGCCTATTAAAAGAAGCTCGTGAGCTTCAGAATAAAGGTCGGAAGTTGAGTTGACGTTTAAAAAGCTGCTTTCTAATATTTGCAGCTGGAGAGTGAACCTTGATGTTACAAAACGCGCATGTAAGCCAGCAGGAGTTACTCTGTTTTCCATGATCCCAGCCCCACAGACTCAGCAGTCCCCGAGGCCAGAGGATGTTGGCAGCTTTGAAGGCACAAAGCTCAGTGTTCCTGCCATGCACCTTGCCTTTTTGCTTCCCTTACAGCATCTGTCTCTTTTTGCCATAGGGATGGAAGATCTCAGTGGGGATGCTCTTGGTTTACTTGTTTCCCCTGTTAGAGAGGATCACTGGAGTACATGCTGATTCCCTGTGCTGCTCCAGGGTCTGCTTTATACAGACCTCTGTAGACTCTACCTTTTTGTCAAGACTATCTTCTTGTAAATTTTGATCTTACTTATTATGAAAGGAAAGGCTTGCAAATCTTAAACAAAATAAGCCTATAGTAAAATGCCCAGTAGTTGCCTGTCTGAACTGCTTTATTTCTAGAGCAGGGAATATTTTATGAATAGAGAAAAGGCACTGGGCCAAACCTGCCCATTAATGGTTTGTTTACATAAATTTCACCTTCTGCTTTTCTTCCCATCTCTTTATCCTCCCCTGATTTTTCCAATTGCTTTCATCAGTAATAATTTCAAGTTGAATTTGCATTGCTTCCATACTCTTTAGAGAAAAAAAAGACAACACTTCTTTGTTCTCTATTCACTTGTTTTCTGAGTAGTAGTATTTTTGTGTTCCTACTATCTGAATTCTAGAAGTGGGTGTTTTTAGACAATTTTATCAAGTCCTTTCATACTTACAAAGGCATCCATTCAGTAGAACAAGTCAGAATTCTGTCTTAATGAAAAGTGAAGGTGGAGTGACTCATCTCTTTTGTTTTTGTGTCTGGGGTCAAATACAGTTTTACAGAAATACTTAGGCCTTGCATGTTACCTACATCTTCTCAGAACGTTGATATATCGTATTAAAAAAATATTGTGAGTTCTAGAATGATAAGCCACAAAGATATAATTACAATGATCAGCATTTGCAGATAGACCCCAGGTGCTCTGCTTGTGCTATGGTTTGGTTGCTCTGGACTGGAAGTAGATAGAAAATATGATTGTGTTACAAAAAACATCATGTTGTTCAAGCAGGATTTAGGAGGGTAATCTTGATTTTGTGTCATGATTCCATGGAAGCTTCTGGTAGGCATGATGTTGCCAAACTCTGGACCATTTAAAGGCCAGTAACTGAGTCTATTGTTTCAGAAAATGCATGGAAAATTGGCCATAGTAGCAGTTCACTTTTCTAGGACAGTTGCTGAAAGAAAATAAGAGAATGCAACTTGTCTCATTTTTTCTCTAGCTCTTAAAAATACATTTCTTCATGTTTAAAAAGAAAAAAAACCCAAAACCCAAACATGTGGACATCTTTCTTCGTGCTTTGGTTGTAAGTCTTTTATCCTTTGAGCATCCATGCAAGGGACAGGGAACAGAGCTTTAGTAAGCAGTGATATCCTGTTGAACTACTGACCAGGTTCCATTCAGCATTTGTTGTGTCAAGCTCTGTTGGACCAGCAAGAAGGGAGTGTATATGTGAGCTGGATGGTCTATTATGTTGTTTAATTTCATGTGACGTAGCTGAGATTTAGGAAACTGCTTATAAATTATCTCTGCAGTGGTTTAAATGAGTTCCGTAAACGAGTTTCAATTAGCAAAACTCTCCTCCTTTTATTCTGAGGTGGTGTGCCTTATTTAATCCAACCAGTCACCTAACTGGTTTTGTATTTAGTTTGGTATAACTACACTTTTTTGATGATGCTTCAGCATGTTATTTCTGATCATTAATGATGGCATGTAAAATTACAAAAGCATCTGAAGAACTTTATACAGAGACAAATATATTAAAATGGAACTATCTATTAGGCAGAAGAAAACCTTACAGGGCAGTTGATGAGCCATGAAACACGTGCTATTGTAGCAGGCTAGAGGTGTACCATTTTTAGAGAAATACTAAAGATGAGAATAAAGTGAACATCAAATACCTTTTGAAAATCTATTTTAGTGGAGCTAAGATAAATTGATAGAGTAATGCATTTAAACTAGCGTGCAAACCGAAAGGTTACAACTGAGAAATAGAAGACTGCCTACATTTTAGGAAAGGGAGTTGTGAGCTCCCAGTTACAGGGAAGAATTGCAACAGACTCCTGAACAGGAAGGGAGTTGGGAAGATAGAAGACAGAATTAAAGCTTTTTAACAAGAGAAGAAAAAACATTATCAGGCAGTACTAGTTTATAGGCTCCAGACTTTTTGAAGATATTAACTTTTTGATCGAAGACATTGCATATTTTTGGAAACAGTATCTGTTTGGATTATGTGGGAACAGCAATTATTCATTTAGGGATCAGAAAATAGGAAAGGTCTTCCTCAAGGGGCATAAATTATTTTTGTAGGGATTGTGAAAGTAGCAGAATTTTGTGGGGAAAGTGTGTGTTAACTTCTCAGTGATGTGAGTTTTGAAGGGCTTCGATGTTCTAAATTAGGCTATTTGAATTACGTGTATCCAAGACAAGGTGTGTGTCTAGGCATTGTCTTCATTCTCTGTGGTAATCTTAACTAGACTTTAAGAATGACCTGTCTCCTTAAATTGCTTTGTAAAAGAATCCAACACATGCCTACTGTTAGCCATTTACAGTTGTGTTTTAAAATGTACTATTCTAATTCATTTCAACGGAAAAGAAAAATCACTGCTTGATAGCTAAGAAGTTTGAGAACGGAAATTTCCTTCCAATTTATTTATTTTTTGAGCAGAACAGAAAGCAAAGTAGATATTGAAGTGAGAAAGTGAAGTGAAATGGCAATTTAGTCTTATATATAATACCTCTATTTTGAATCAAGTAATAATTGTTCTTCTGAGAAGTGGCCCACAGTTTAAGGGTTTTGTGTCAAATAATCTGGGATCCTTTGTTATAAAAGATGAGATAAAAATCTATAATTCAGTGTTTGTGGAATGTCCTCTAGAGCCTGCCTTTTCAGTCCATACCATCAAACTTAAACATCAATATTTGCTGAGTCTCTATGCCCAGTTTATTACTAGTGAAGCCAAGATAGAAACTGTGTCTGTACTATCTGTACTCAAAAATGGACTCCTTATGTGCTGGTATAGATGTAGTGAGAAATATAAAAGGCTAGGAATAATAGAAGTAAATAAAATGTTATTTCATGATCTTCTGTACAAGACACCAGGTACAGATACAGATAATGATTTATTTAAAAAATTTAAATGTCATTTGTGGTTTAGCAATGGAATCGCTGAATTTTAAAGCTGTTTTTTATAATGAGCTATCCAAACAGGACATTTACTTTACAAAAAGATAGCAAACAAAGATAAAGGGAGACCACATAGATCAGAAGCAAGAGTTCCAAATTTTGTGTTAGCTACAGCAAGCATATAAACACGCAGAATACGTAGCAAAAAGAAAAATTGACTATATTAGCTGTAGTATTTGCAGCAGATGTCCTCAGTCAGCTGAAACTCTTCTCAAATCACCATGTCTATCAAATAAAAAGGAGATTATAGCCTTGTGTCTCAGATCTAATAGAGATTTGGATCACTATTGGAAACCTTGTTGGAACTATCTTTTCTATTATTTTGGGAAGGAAAGTGGTGTTCTTGCTGACGTAATTTTTTAAAAAATAAAATATTATTTTCATCTGTGATTAGTATTGACTTGGAAAGAAAGAAGCACAAACAGAGAAATCCTAAATAACAAATTCTGCCTTAAAAGTCCTTTTTTTTCCCCATGAGGCATTACTATTTCCAATACTTGATTTTTCTTCTGTAAAATGAACACTGCAACTATAGTACTAATAGAAGGAATAGATTAATTTGAAAAGTTTGTAGGCATAAAAAGACCCCTTAAATACTTTTTAAAGGAAGAAAAACTTTAGTCAAATCCATACAGATTTAACTAGATTTTTCTTTACTCAGAATCTAACTAAATTCCTGTGCTAAATATATACCTCAGCACTGATATATGAAGTATGTGTCTCAGCATATCTAGTTTTTATTATTATGGATAAACAGTCTGAAGCTCTTAATTGACTACAAATGAAACAGCATCCACCAAGGTCAGCGAAAACAAAAAAAAAAAAAACCACCCTGTCATAGGGTCAAGCCCTGTGCTGGTGCTGTGCTTGAGGAGATGGGAGTCCTGCGCCTTCTCCTGCCACTGCCAGGAGCTGGGAACCAGCAAGGGAGTACTTAGTGGGGCTGCCACCTACTAAAGTGCAGAGCTCGAGGTCCCCAAACTGCTCTCACCCAGCACTGCACTGTGTGCCCTCGTATCAAAGACAGACTCCTCCTGTGTCTGTGTTAGAGGCTTTGTTAATCGTATCTGGAATCTAACAAAATGTGGGTGCACCCACTAGGATCTGGGGTTTCACCTTGGGTTTCTGAAGGTGTTTTCTCTCTATCTGCAATGTTCTTCTCTGCGGTTTCCAGCTGAGGGTGTTTATTAACAGTGTCAAACTTAGCATCAAAGGGCAGAAGTAGTCTTTTCATGTCAATATGTAACTGCAAAATAAGCCTTTTTTTTTTTTTTGCAAACCAATTTGTGTCTAATACAACATTTGTATTTGGCACTTTGAAAAACTGAAAGGATGTGCTAGGAATTAAAGTACAAGGAAAGAGTGATCAGTATTATATACATGCTATATTTTTCTCATTACCTTTGTATTTGGCAGATACTTAGGGTAATATATGGGTATAGCCAAAGAAAAAGGGAGAAAGCCTGAAGTGAAGC
The DNA here is from genome assembly GCA_009806455.1 of Tetrax tetrax. NCBI lineage: Eukaryota > Metazoa > Chordata > Aves > Otidiformes > Otididae > Tetrax > Tetrax tetrax. The sequence goes on from WHYT01017617.1 coordinate 143,359, forward strand.
TCTTTCCATTGCTCAAGTGTTCAGTTTATACTGCACCTCACCTACAGAAGTAACACCACAAAAAAAAAAAAACACCTCAGCAAAACAGTGCAATGACAGTAACTTTTGCACAAAGTAGAATCAAAATTTTATGGATTAGGACAGTATTTGACATAAGCATATTTAAAAATGAGTATAGAAAATAAAGATTCATAGGTGCAAACTAGTCGGTTCTATTTCATCAATACAGGCTCTGTTTTAAATCAAACATTACTACTCAAAATGGTAACTTAAGAAAACCAACCCAGAAATTTGCATTTTAAAGCGAGTGATACAATTAAGCAGTAAGACACAAGAAAACATACATTAGTGGGCGATAATATATAGCTCAAGGGTGGTGTTACTTAGGAAGTGTGTTATCTTGCAATACCTTTGGAGAGTCTTATTGTGGTTACTAAAATGGCAACCTGTATAGAGAAAAGAATAAAGAATTAGCTACTTAGAGACTGCGTAGTGTGGTCCCGATTGGGGCTGAACTACGACAACAAGGTAGCTACAAGCAGTCCTTAACTGAAGCATTTAAGACGGTACCTATTAACAACAAAGTACTAAATTTGTAAGAAGAAAATGAGTTGGGGGAGAGCAGAACTTCAAATGAGTGCTACATAACATGAATATATATTCATTTGCAACACATTAAGTCTAGAAGGGTATATAAACAATATTTAATAAAAATATCTTTTAAGTTGCCTTAGTAGATAATGGCAGTCAGCAAAAGAAAAGTTATCATATATATATAGGCTGTAATGACAAATGTCGCTGCTTCATGCTTTGTAGCACAAATAGGAAATTTACTTGCAAACACTTTCACGCTACTATTTAAAAGGAAAATAGCCTAACAAACCTCTTAAAATCTCTTTCCTTTAAGGAAGACGCAAGATTAAATGTGATGGGTTAAAACCAAATAGAATGCTAAGATGAATAAAAAATGCACCAAAGCCCAAATCCATTTATCTTATGTCTAGCCACCAATGTAAATGATATGAAGACTTTTCATACAAAATAAAATCAAGAACAAGCCTGATATGCTTCAAAGCACTGCCTGAATTCAGCATGTTAAACACTTGGCCTTTTTCTGTACATTTCCTGTGTCTTATAAATAATATAAATAAATAGACTGTGGCTGATTCATTATTAAAGAAGTACTTGCAAGGGCTAGTTTAGCACTCTAAAAATCAATAAGTTTATTAAGACTAAATCTTGTCCATTTGAAGTGACATGAAAATTTGTCTGTCGTTCTTTAATTACATGTATTTAATATTTTGAATATAGTATTCCTCTTGTAAATGGGAAAAAAAAAAAGAAAATGAAAAGCACCTTCAGTCTTTCTAGTGTTATCTAAGGCATATTAGCATAATCTAAGGCTCATAAGTGGGGCTTGGAATTAAGTCTCTTGGATTTTCATCATAGACTTGGTCATTCTGTCTTTGTGGCAGCAGGCTATCCATTTGGCCTCTCCAGTCACCGCTCCCATAACTATAAAGTGAGCCGTATCTTCATCAGACTAGTACTAGGGGAATTAACATTGCTGAAGTTCTTTAACATACTGTTGTGCAAACTGTAAATCAAATAAATTATTTTCTGTAATTCTTTGCTGGGCATTTAATGTTTTATGTCTTTAGGAGATACACTTACTTTAAACGGTGCATCTTCCATGAAAAGCTGAGTATCATGGCCTGTTTCCCTTGCTGAGAGGCTTTTTTGATCAGTGATCATTCTTCTAACAAATCATATCCCTTTTGCCAAATATCGGTAAGCAGTCTTGGAGCAAGTGACTGCACCAGTGAAAACTAAGACAACAGCAAGTCCTTCAAATAACACATCCTTCAATAGCCTGTTGTCCTACTTGTTTGTACACACCCACTTTTCTTTCTTTTTGCCTTGTTTTCAGCACAGTTGGCATCCAAGACATGCCCTGTCCAGTGCCCCAGAGACCCATTACCCCCTTGGCTTTTCTGCGCAGAAGGAGGAGGGAGTACAGCTTCTAGATAGTTCTCCTGGTTTTTCCGTACATGACTTCAGTTGCAAGTATTTGTCTAGGTTTCCTTGTGAAGGAATAAATTGTGCCTCAAAGAAAGGAGATATTTTTCATGAAGGGAGGGGATATCATCATATTTCCAATGCGTCTGCTAAAGCAAACGTGTTTCATGTCAAAGTAGCCTGAATGCTGTTGCTTTACAGATAGTGAGAGTTGTGATGGTGTCCATGTTAGAGCATGGCTGATTCAGTTTACACAGCACTGAGAGGCATTCAGAACATCTTCCTGAACCAGATGAAGATTTGGAGCCTTGTTTTGGTGTATTCATTTCACCTGTCAGGGTAAGTAAAGGTGCAACTGAGGATAAAAATATACAGTGCTGTATAGTGAAGGGTTTTTTTTGTTTGAAGTAAAAAGTCTCTAGATGGTTATGGCTTCAGTTCAATTTTGCATGCATACTGATCTTAGAAAGAAAAAACATATAGGCTTTAGGTTTCCTAAGCAACTTTGAATGCCAATTTGTTTGCTGAGTCTCAGCATTTGTCATAGTTGAGAAGAATTTGAGACTTATTTCAGTATTTTGGTCAACCACTTCTGGAACTGTGTGGATTTGAAACATTTGAAATGTTTTTAGTGACCATCATGGAGTTACTTTGGATTTTCCCATTGCAACTAAGAGAATGATTTTATAATATTCCTTTTGATTTCACAGTTGATAAATAGAAATTACTTTTAAGCATAGCACCAGAATGAAAATTATACCTGAAATTAAAGCTTAAAAGGACATGAGTCAAAACTGCTAAAATACTAAATTCAATCTTCTTTTCAAAGATAATATCTTTTAGATCTAGAAAGTTCCCAAATGTTTTCATCTCCACTGTAATAACCCGCTGTCTGGAAACCAATATAGTAGTTACAAGAGTTGTGATTTTACAAACATATTTTCCAAATTGTATTTGCTATATAAAATTGCAGAAAGTGTTAGCTTTTCAAAGCTCATCCATTTTCTTTACTACATGGTAGGAGGAGAGATGACTCATCATCAATAGAGAGGCATGATATGAGCTAAGCAGAACTAACACTGCTGTAGTTGTAATGTTTATGTTGCACGACAAGAATATCTTTGAATTTGGTTTAGGTTAAAATGGAAGCAGCATGTTATTAAAGATACAGGGTGGAACAAAAATTTTGACTCATTCTGATAGAGTTAATCATTGACAAAGCGACATCTTAAGAAAAAAAATGAAGATGAGATTGCCCTTTATTCTCTTTTTATTTTGTCTCTTATGTCTAAAACTACCAATAGACTTTCCCTGAGTGCTCAGTATCCTACTGCACTGTCCCCTGGTCTTGTCGAAGAGATGAAACCATTGTAGTATAATGATGCACATCCATCTTTGTTCTGTTCAAGCCTTCTACATCTGCTTAATTTAGAAGAATTATCCATTAAAAGCCCTTCTGATGCTTTATGTGGTAAATGAGGGTTTTTTTTGCTGGGAAATGTTTTCACAACCACACTGTTTCATGAGATTTTTTTTTTTTTTTAGACGTTGCCGTTATGTGGAAGTACTGAAATACTGCAGTTTGGGTTTATTGTTTTATTATTATACTTCTGTTAGAAGCTGTCTTGTGAGTCAGAAAGATGAAGATGAAACATTCTGTTTGTTTTATACTAAAAAAAGGCTTTTCCCCAATTGAATTAAACATTTTGATAGCGTTAAAGGAAAATATTTTTGAATTTTTCAGTTTGTGGAAAGGTTTGATGTTTGGCGTTGAGGTTCCACTTCACAAGAAAATGAAGTTTGAGAGCCTCAGAGTTTGCTGCAGGGTAGAAACTCTGGTGTCTCACAAGTTCTGTTGTGATTTCTGAAGCATCCTTTTGAGGATGTGGTTTTGGCCAGGGAAGCTCAGAGGATAACAGAGAAGTCAGGGACTATATTGAACAACCACAGGATAGGAGCAATACAGAGAATTTTCCTTATCCGTTTAAATTGTCACATCACAAGCCCTGATTGTAGGGTCCTGAGCAGAGGGACTCTCTGTTCTAATGTGTTTGAATAGCAATTAGTATAAGACGCTTCTATGCTAAAATTACTGAATGATCTCTGCAACACCAAACTGCAGACTAGCTTTTATCTCTGCTAGATTTCCTGTCTTCCCTCATGCGCTTGGCTTGGTGATCATCATTGTTAATAAGATTAAACTTGTACAGCAAGTTTATGTAGCAGGAGTTATATTTATGGGTGCTTCATCTTAAGAACCTATGCTCAGAGCTGTAATTTTCTTTTATTTTTTCAGTGTGTACATGTTCTTGTTTGATAAATAAGTTGTCTATCTTTGTTAACCTACTTGCTAAAAAGAAAAAAAAACACTAACTAGCAAGTATATCTTTCATAAGGCAAGCTAAATGGTTATTTTAAACATGCTGTAGGAAAAAATTACTGCAATTTAAAGGTGTATTGACAATGGTGGGTTCTTGCTGCTTTCTTTCCTTGAGTGACAGTCAGTTCTGGAAGTGTAACTTGGGAGGGGAACCTCATTACTATTGTTAAGAATATGGAAACCAAAGTTTTAAAGTGGAATCTATAGAACTTCTTAATATACTTACAAATTAATAAACAATCACTTTCTATTAAAGAAATTCAGTAGGGCATAAATATATTCCAACAGCAATTACTTAAAACCATGGAATGTCTGTGTTCCAGAAATAGCGATGGTCAAAAACATGCTCTTTGCAAAGTCAATAAAAGATGACAGCTAGTGAATTTGAGATGAACAAAGTCTTCTGACTTTTCCTGGCTGATTTGAATTGCTGCTGTGTTTGTGTGCTGCATGACAAATTGACTGGTCATCTCTCGCTTGAGCAGCATGTTTTACTAGCTGTTATTGTGGCTAGCAAAAAAAGGTCCTGCTCCCCTGAGATACTGCTCTCCTGTGAGTATACAGACCTTAAACTACCATATTTTCTGATGCTGTCCAGCAAGGCAAACCACACCGTGCAAGCAGGATCAGGCAGGCGAAGGGTAGACTCGCTGCTAGAGGCTGGCAAGCTTTCAAGAGGCACAAAGCAGGCCAGTGGAAGCATTTGCTAGTCCACAAACTTTACAGAAAGAGGATTCATACTGTGGCAAATTGATGCTGTGAATGCCATGCCATCCACAGCAGCATGCTCTGCTCCGCCTGTGGGAGGAATCAACGCTGCCAGTTTGACAGAAGTAAAGGCAGGAGCATGGCAGGTATGGGGAAACAAAGGAGGTTATGTGTAAGCAGGAGCCTGTATTCCCATCCATTGGACATTATTTATTGAAAATAATGCTATGGCAGGCAGTTAGTTGTCTATTGGTATTTGACAGGAGCTCCTTTATATGCAGGGTCAAATAGAATTAGCATAACAGAAAGGAGGGCTAAAACAGCCTAGTCTATACTTGGTTTCTACGTATAAACCTGCCTCATGCAAACTGAAGCAGAAATTGGAAGGGGATAATCTACTTAAGTCTTCCCGCCTAGGTGACCTATATCCATCCTCTTTTGAATCAAGAAAAACTCTTACCAGTTATATTACCACTGCTCCCTTTCCCCTGTATTTTGGAGAGGAGAGCAGCTCCATTTCCAGGCTATCAGGCCATAGGATGTGATCTGCCCACTGCCATCATCAGGCTATTTGTCAGTCCAGGCAAAAGTACCCTTTGCTGCTCTCCATCAATTTCTTATCTGTCAGTAGCCTACCAGGAGAATTGTATTAATTGCTGTTGCCAGATTGAACAGGTTAAAATTATTTCATGGAAAAGTACAGTAAATTTTTAAATTTTGGGGTTTCATTGTCTTTTATTTCCTGTTGTGATAGAGGGATGCTAGCTTTATTTTTTAATCTTATTGATTAGTTCATTTGGGTTCTTTTCATAATGTAGGAAGATTCAGCAAGAATGTGTTTTTCCCACACACCTGCTTGCCCCCTCCCTCCTAACCTTGGGACCCTATTGCAGCACAACTCCTTAGTTTACTGACAAATCCTTATTCTTTCCAGAGCCTTAACACAAGGGTTGTGTCTGCTTTCACCTACCACTAGTGAACAGAAATCCTGGTACTTGATAGCTATTTGCTTTATATTTTTTTTTATTGATCCTGCCTTTATTTTCCCAAGAGAGAGTATACCATCTATTCCTGATTCAGGAAGAAATGGTGACCATAAACAATTTTACATAAAATACAGGTCTTAAAATATTACATGGAGATGCCAAAATATGAATAAATTGTTCTGTACAGGGGCTGGAAGGAAGAGGGGCAGAGATGGTTTGGGTAGTTAGATGAACAGTGTTCCCTTACCAAGGGTGTTTTACATCTTGCTGCCATTTATTCTTTGAAAATGTAAACAGCAAAGATGCAACAGGTGCTAAAAGTAGTATTCATATCACTGCATACTCCTAGCAACAGTATGAACTTAATTTTTCTCTGCATCTTTTGAAAAAGGAAAGAAGTAATGAGCTACAGCCTCATCCTCACAAAGAGCTTCTGTACTCACGAGTCTAAGTTATAAAAGAACGTCTTGTGTTCACAGTAAGACACCATCCATTCTCAACTGTTTCATTCAAATGAAATAAAACATTGAAATGTACAGTAAAATATTGTGAAGAATAGATTCCAGACTCCAGGGCATGTAGTATTATTTATCATACTAATACCTACAGGTTGATCTTTTCAAAACGCTTCTCTGTTCTCTAGCTCCCAAAATCCACAGCTCAGTATGGGGAACTATTATCTTTAGTAGAGAGAAATACAATCCTTGTGACCTACCAAAGGTTGCAGCATGGGCTAGTGGTCCAACATTGTTCAGAATACTGTCTTTTTTTGTTATTCTTTTACCTGATAATGGATGGCTGAAGATTAATCTCTCCTGCTTTCTCACATAAACTTCCAAGCGCTTTCCATGAGCCAGCGGATTAGTGTATCAAACAGTAGCTCTGGACACAATGAATGTGAGGGTAGGAATGGGAGAAGAAAGGAGGTTTTTGCAGAGAGACATTTCTAAAATGGAGACATTAGTGATGGCTCTTTGACCATTGCCAGAAGCTGATATTGATGCAAAGCAAAATACTTTGCTTCTAAGATGCACTTGATTAATACGGTGCCAAGTTAATTGTAAAAGCAGAAAGGTTGCTTTTGAATTCCTTTAAAGATGTCATAGACAAAAAGCCAATGCCAGCTACAGGGCTGCAATTAGTATCTCAGAAATGCTCATGTGAATGTCCTTGGAGAAACAGAGCAGCAAAGGAATGAATTTGGTAAGCTAAAATGTAGAGGGATTTATTTTCTCTAAGTTTTACTTCTTGGTTTGGTAAGTTTGCTGTGATTGGTGGAAGCATAGTTTATACCATGATTGGCATATATACTCACGTGTATAAGCATATACTGTACTTCAATTTTAGACAGAAATACCGTACTTATAATGAATGGTATGATTAAATTTCTTTTAAAACCAAGAACTGTTGATTATGTATTAAAATGGTAGTTCATGTCTATTTAAATTTTTTATAAATCTCCATTGATCAATAAATCATGTTAGAGAGCTATTGTCAGCATAACTTACATTTCAGTGAATCTTTGGGAATGATCTTCAAGAGCTAATAGATTTTGCCTTTGTTGTGGCAAAGTACTCGAGGTGCATAGGTAAAGAACTACCATGAGAAGAACCATGAGATTTTTATTTCTTTGAGTCATATCTGCTTCAGACAGTTGTGCAGCACAATTTTTGACATTTACAATAAATTAATTCATGATCCCTGAATAGCAATAAAAGATTGAAAGTGAAAAATATTCTGAATTTGGTGGAAGTATTGAGTTGGAGCAAAGATCAATTTTATTTCTAACACAGTTCTTTCCTCACTGTATGATGTAAGTGATTTTTATTATGCCAAGCAATAGAGCATAATAAAGTCTTGAAACAATCCCATATTTTGGTAAAAGCTGAATGGGATTAGATTTTCCGTAAGACTACTGCACCGAACTATAGGTACTTAGAATTTGAATGACTTCGTTTCTTTTCCGGTTTGAAAATGTAGCCCTGCAGCAGATCTTTGAAGTGTAAACTGTGAGACATAGCAGTATTAAAATAATCATAGATCTGGAGGAAATAGCACAAAAACATCCAGCACAGCTTAATCAAAAATAGAAAATAATTTGAAGTTTCTGTGGTCTATTGAATATTAAAACATTTCATATTTCAAACAGAAAAAAAAAGCCTTGAGCAAAGTTCTGATCATAGTCAATGACATTTCTGGTGTAACACTTGAATATTAGGATTAAGGATGAAAGTTTCTACTCAGCTTCAGCAAAATTTATTGTATCTTATATTCTGTATTTATTGCTATTAGGTGAAAAATAGCTCATCTGTGCTGGAGGCCATGTAACAGTGGGACCTATGTGTTAAAACATAAAAGTACTGAAAACCAAGATGACTACTTTGGCCAAACAAATTATTCTTATTCTGGAATTCCTTGCCATTTTGTCAGGAAATTTGTGTTTTGAAGCTTTCTGTTATAGCCTGTGCCCCCGTGCTGGGTGGTATCTCTGAAGATAAGTACATTATGTAGCTGCTGTGTTGTAGAATTTCTTTTATTGAGTTGAGATTTTACCTTAGAGATGTTTCTGTAGCTGGGAGAATGGCTGGCTAATGAGAAAATTCTTAGGGAACTTCTGGTTTCTTTATATCCAGTCCTACAACTTTTATCAGAAGTTTCTGCGGAGCATCGCTTTATACTGTTGTACTTAGCATCACTAAATCTTTCTGAAGGATCTATTTTAGTCAAAATAACTAAATTAAATAGCTTGGGTTGTTTAGAAAATCTGTGATTATCAAAAGGGTTTTTTTCGGACATCAGTTTTCAGTCTTAAGGGTAGAGAACAGCAAGAGCATGAGTCACTGAAAGAGTGTTTTGAAATAGCAATGGTGGAAAAACTCGTTTTCAAACTAGCTGCGTAAGTGAATTAACTGTTATTGTGTAGGAATGCTTTATGAGGAAAGAAGCACGTTGACATTGTTGGACAAATGTGAAAACTGTAAGTCACTATGTCTCCACTGACTTTCTTCCTGGAGTCAAAATTACAAGTCAAATCATGTATCATTTATATATTTATTCCTGTTATTCCTGCATTAGGACTTCAGGATTTTCTCTTGTGAAAATCCTCCAAGAATGTGAAGTGCCTAGCAAAAATTACATCGCTGCCTCACTTCCTTCCATTGCCATCTGTGTGTGGGTGTCTTTGGGGGGCAGTATGGCAAGAATTAGAAGAGCCATTTCAGAAGGAAAATATCATATTTCTTAGAGATATTGAAGTGGAAATATGAAAAAAAATACAGAATTGCTTGAAGCAATAGTGCCATAAAGACTTTCACAAAGCCTTTTTGTTGAACTTGGAGGCTGTTTGTTTTTACACGTTATTTTCAAACTGCTGATTTAAAAAAATAAGAAAGTAAAATCGTTTATTGTGGCAGAGAGAATCTCAGGAAGATTTTACTGTGTTGCAAAGATTATCAAAATGCAACTTACAAACACTTACTGATATGTGTATGAGAGAACAAACACATTTGACTAATAGTGATCTACAATTTTGTTAAAACTAAGAGGGCAGAAGCTGCAGTATGTGATGACAGTGCTAGGGAAAGTTAATAAGGTTGCTTTGGATAGTGCCACTGCTACTTTGATTAGTATTTTTTTTCTTGCTTGGATTTGTCTTCAAGATATTGTGATTGTGAAATCTGCAGAAACACTGTAGTTAGTATCTGCAGCTAGATACCGTGTGTATTTGTATGCATTCTTAAAAAGAAATTAAAACAAAACAAAACTATTCTTATATTTTAAGCAGGTATAAACTAAGGTAACTGAGATTTATGCAAATCATAAAATTAGATGACTTTACAATTGATGCCTGGACACCTGCCATAGTTAAGAAGGAGTATAACATTATTTACAGTGGGTGCTGCTGTCTACAAACACCGCATGAAATAATGTTGTCTCTTCTCCTCTGACTCCACTGTGACACCCTTTCTGCTTGGCAGCCCTTTTGCTCTGGGATCTCAGCTGTCCATGTTCCCCTGGGATACTTAACATACAGTCTCGGTATAGTCCTAGTACAAACTTACTGGTTTTACTTCTCCAGAGGAAGAAAGCCATTCAAATAACCTAGGAAATGCCTTCATTTAGAAATTTCAGCACTGCTGAATTACTGAAAAAAGCTAAATTTCAGTAATTGCATACAAATACATAGAATAAAAAAAAAAAAAACCTGTGCCTTGATGACACTTTCCCCTGGGGAGCCCTCCATAATGAAACTTAACTTAACAGTTCCCGCTCTCTTCTTGGAGTTGGATCCGTAACTATTTGGAGGACGGGATTTAGCTTGAGGGTTCCCAAGGGTAATGAGGGAAGGAGGACATGATGAGCTGCTGAATTCTCCCTTAAATAGTACCCAAATGTGTTCGCGTGTGTTTGAAGGGTGAAGAGAGGAATTTATTGACAGGAGAAGGGTAGGTCATAATGATGAGGGAAACAAAGTTGCTTAGCTTCTAATCTTCTTTTACCATTATTTAAGATTTCTGATGGACAGGAAATCAGGTAGATCTCACTGATAAGCCTCTGGGCTCCTTGCTCATCTGAGACTTTAGAAGTTTTGCTTGGAGTATGCATACAGTATTTAAAAATTTTATTTTTTTTTTCCTATTTGGAGATAAAGATTGCTTATAAATGAAATTTCTTCATGGTGACCTTGTAGCATTCAGAATTCCACTTGTATTTCCTGTTGGTTTTCCCTGCAAATACTTTCTAAATAAAAGAAGTTGTAAGATTTTGTTGTCAGGGGAATATACAAAATAGTCTTTTCTTTATCCATGTCACCTGAACACTGGTATTTTATTATAGTCAAACAAGTTTGCATGGCTTTACATCATTTGAAGAAAAGCATAAAAATTCCTTTACAATAGAAATGCTGTGCTGGGTTTTCATACCACTTAGCTTTTCCAAACAGCATCACTCCTCTCTTGCAAATGTTTAGCGTGAAGCCATGTTCTTCAGCAAGATGCTAAGCTCTAGCGCTTATTGTAACAGCCTTGGGATTACAGGGGTCCCATCTGTGGTTACTGGTATATTGCCAATTATGCACAGCTAGTGTCATCTGTAAAACAGTCACCTGTGGCTGCTGAAGAGATCTAAGTAGAGAATGTCTTTTGAGAAGCTTTAGAGCTAAATGTTGCTGGAATGAAGCAGCAGTTCCTTTCACTGGAGAAGACAGGAGCCTGTGTTAATTGGGACTTTTAGGATAAAAAGTGTGCACAGATACACAGCCATGATTAATTACCCTTTAAGTCTTTATGAATCTGATTTCTGTTCTGAACCTTGGTTATGAGATAGAGTGTGACTTTAGAATTAACGTTACTGGAATTTGTTGGTCAGCACTGTTGAGTGATTTCATGCAGGTGTGGCAGTGGAAGAGATTTTTCACATCCTGTATTAGCTCTCACAATGTGAAAGCAGATGAATTTTCGTCTCGGAAGCAAAGATTCAGTAATTTAACAATATCAAGCAACACATTGTTCTTCACAGGGTTATGCTAGCCAGAAGTATGGGTCCTTTCTGTCCTTCTAGGTTTGAGTATTTTGGGGCATTGCTTATAGTGTAGAATGAAAGGATCCAATTCAAAAGCAGTAGGATCATTCATTTGAGGGTTTTATTTCTGCAAATTCCTGTGTCCATCTTCACTTGAAAAAAAAAAAAGGTACATTGCAGCTTATATTGTGTTAAAACTAGAAAACTGTAATTACTTCTGTGCTTGAGTAGTTTCATTAAAATATGTCCTATTGTCTGCAAAGTTAGTATTATTCAGGTGAGATTTTAAAATCTGCAGCTGTGTACAAGCTTCCCTGAGGTGTAGGGGAACTCAAACAAATGGGTGGTCCACCTCCAATTATAGTAAGTGAAAAGAGTAAGTTTGTTTATTTGTTCTCATCAATAATTTTAAAAAGCTAGTGCCAGAAATCAGTGTGTGAAAGTTGAGATGCAAATTTCTCTAACCAAACTGCACTTTGATCAATGGAGTCTCTCTTTTAGAAGTAAATGCATTTAAATAGCAAAGGTCAGTAGGTTATATATATAAATGCAGTCAGCAATGTATTCAGATTATCACAGTTTCATCTCTGTTGCCACTCATGGTAAATAATTATACCAGATGAGGTCCATAAATTTATCTTACATTAATCCAAAATAATAGAAAAAAGAAAGAGAAAACTGTTAAATAAACTGTTAAATAAAAATACAAGATAAAAAGCATTTAAATTAGTATGAAATAAATCCAAATTTAGTTACACAGCTTTTGTGTCATTTCCCTTTTCTTCCCTTTTTACCATCTGAAACAGCTTACTTTCAGCTTACTTCTGAAAAAAAAGAAATGGACAATCAAAGCACCTCTGAACATGTTTTCTGTTAGACTGAAATCCAATGCAGTTTAGAACTGCCTAGAGCCATAATCCTTCAAGCACTACTGCAACCCCAGCCTCAGAGGGGAGTCCCCACACCCTTCTATCTCTCACCTTTCTGTGCACAGCACTATCAAGCGATGCACACCTTCTCTTTGCTCAGCTGTAATAAACGTAGGGAAAAAAAAAATCTCAATAATCCAGTATGGATCTGAATATGTTTTTCCATAAGTATATTAAAAGATAATATAGCCATTGCTTTTCTTCCCTCTGATCTTCTGCCCTGAAATACGTGGTATGTGATTTCTTTCAGATGTATTCATGCAGAATTCATATGCAAACTATGCTTCTCAGAGAAAGAAAAAAATTGTAAAATATCCATGCTGATACAACAGAGTGGCGTAGTTTTGACTGAGAAAACTTTAGAGAGAATGCAGATCATCTTGTCTTGTTCACCAATGAAAACCTTTTCTCACAGAGTCCAAATCTCCATTAGAGAGCCATTTTTTGTGAGAAAACAGCTAGTGTTGAGAACCTGATAGGCTACCAACCTTTACAGTCTCTCTTTGCTCATCTGATCCAGTTTTAGTGTTTCCCACATCTGAATCAGTGGTGAGAAATGAAATTGCACATTATATTTTTTTCAGGCACTGATGACCAAGGATTTTGAAGTGTGTATCAGTAAGTAAACTTAATTTCCTGATATATCACCATGAGGTAGTGTCACAAAGCAATGGTGTTGAAGATGAAAGTCGAAATGACACAATTCCCTCCTCTCTCAATGAAAAAAAAAAAAAAAGACAGACTGGAAATGTAGTGCTCTTTGTAGTGCTCTTTCCTTACTAATTTAGTAACAGTCTTGTCTTAAATTTAGAAACTGGTACTTCCTAGAGTAATGTTTATTAAGTTTTCTGTACTGTGAGTTGCCCTGCATAAAACTCTGTAGGTTCTCAAAACTTAGTGGTGGTGAAGCACTGAAGGTGACCCAGCCAACCAAGGGGCTCCCTCAAGGGAACTCCTGGATTATCTGCTGCTGCCTTTCCGCAAACAAGTACCCGCCCAACAGGTCCAGTTTCACAGCGCAGTGCAAATATCTTCATGATTATGCCACTCTTGAGAGTTTAGATGGCAAAAGTCTCGAAGAAGATTTATCTGGATGTGTTTGCTGGATTGTCAACAGCAAAGCTCTCTCTCTTGGTATCAGTAACGCAGGGGAGCTTCCCGTGTCCCTGTCTCTCTTCATAATCTGTAAATACTCTGAGGTCTACAGGTGAAAAAACAAAATAGATTTTAGTTACTAAACGAAGATATTAATAAAAGAATATTTTTTGCAAGGTTGAACTTGTCTCCTTTTGAAATAAGAAATCATTGAGTTAAGTTTCTTAGTGGTCTCATGGTTTGCGATTGTGATTAATAAAATATACTTTCTTGCAACTTGAATCTTCTTCAGCTAAATATGGTTTTGAGTTTTGAAAAAGAGCATTTTAAATTTTGATTTTCTTTTGTAGAACTACTATCATATCTTTTTGTTGTCAGGTGAAAGCGTAGATGGCTCATTGCATCTATTCATTGCAAAAAAATGGATCTATAATTCCCATGAAATTCTCTATAGTTCAGAATCAACACCTTTTTGAAATGCACTCTGTGAAGATTTGTCTAAAATAAGGGTTTTGTTCTTGAAAGCCAACCTTAGCATTGTCCTGGCCTTTATGGCTTAGACTTGGAAAATAGCATTGCAGAGTTCAGAGAGCGCACTTTCCTAAAAAATATTTTCTTAAGATGCTGTGATGGCTTCAGCAACTGCTATTTTTGGACCATTTCATTTAAAATTAATGACCTGTGGAATTTTCAGCAAGTACATTTTACAAAGAACATTTGTATACAAACATTTTTTTTGTATACTAATGTAGACGTATTTTTGCATTTCTTTAAAGAATTTGAAAGTCCCTCATATTTTTGGACTTGAATAAGGTCTTACGAATTTTATTGCCTTTATCTGGATAGGTACTGGCATTTAAGGAATCTGATTGTTGGCTGTCAGACTCTGAGTCTAAAAAAATATTTTTTCAAATGTTTTCTGCTTGCACTAGCTTTATCATTACAAATTATCCCTTTGCCTTGTCCAGTTGTATTTGCAATAGAAATTGCCATGACAATTGAGAGTTTTGGGATTTCAAAATTCAGTTGGCAATTTAACTTCAGTCTTCTGCACCTTACAGATCTAATAGCCAGCTTGTGTTTTAACTGCCTTCTGGACATGAGGAAAGGAGATTTGGAGAACTTAGCTTGAGAATCTACTTTGAAAATGTTATTACTGGGTCTTTGTTATAGCACATTGCCAGTGACTAGCACATTAAACAGTGTACAAAAACTGAGTACCTTTCTTATACAGCAAACATTTTCTATTTTGGATTGCTAAGTTTTACTTAGAGTCCAATACCAAGGTAATGACGTCCATAAAATTTATATAATCTTACTTGTCTTTTTGATAGATTCCTGGTGATAAGAGATTCAAGTTTGAAGGTTAAAGATGTTTTATCTTATTAGTTCTTATTTACAAATAATAAAGTCTGTCATCTTTTTCATCCTACTTCTTGGATCATAATTCCTGTAGATGTGAAGTGTGGGGTATGAAAAATAACGTGAATTTACTGGTCACCAGATTTTCAAAGCTAGGACTCAAAGGAAACATTGTTTGCCTGTAGAGCATACACCTATTTTGCTGCCTTGTTCTTTTCCTGAGATGAGAAATTATAGTAATGGTTTTACTTTTAGAAACAGATTTGCATAAGTAATCAACCTTAGAAAAGGGCACAGGAATTACCAAATTAAATAATTTCGTTGATTAGACATTAAGAGTAGCAGCTAAAAAAAAAAAAAAAAAAACCACAGACAGCAAACTATACAAGAAAATATCTTTATTATTATTTTTAGGACTAGAGTTAGCCACAAGATCTCCCAAAGGAATATGAACTGATACATTTCTCACTTGTGATATGACAAATTACTTGCAACTTTGTTTTACTTGAATAGCCTTCACACTAGAAGGAGATAATATTTATTCATCAGGGCTTTTGTCATTGAAGTCATGCAGCTGAAATCATCGGAGTGTTCAAATATGATATCTGGCTTAAACTGCTGTTCAGGCTTTTGGGTACCAGGGGAATGGCTTCCATGTAAAATGTGAATAGAGCAGTAATGATCTTTCAGAATCAGATGATGCAATTGTCAAGAAATCCCATTTCCTGCTGTTATTTATAATAAGCCAGAAGACAGTGTAACATATGAAGGTGAAAATTCTGATGTGTAGACCACGTATGCAAATATGATGCCAGGAGCCTAGGACTGAGGATTCCTGATAGTGTGTCACTATAGGAAAGTTTTCAAAAGTGGAGCAGAGAGGGCTAGGAATTAGGAGGTGGAGTTGGAAGGATACCCAATATGAAGACAGCAGTGAATCTAGTGTTAAAGGTGTTAAGAGATGAGCAGTAACATGGGACCTTAAAATAAGGACAGGAAATTAAATAGAAAGAAATGGATAGGCAGTAAATGAAGGGATACAGAAGAAGAGAGACAAGAATGGTAAGGAAAGAGCTTTAGCACTAGGGGAAAAATGAATTTTGTCAAGAGCTTAGCCAGGAGGCAGAGTTTGAAACGTTGGTGATGCACATTTAGGTAACTGAATATGCTTTCACTGGTAGCCAATGGGATGGGTTGAAAGTTACTACAGCAGAAGTGATAGTTAAAGATGATAAAATCGGAAGGCAAAGTTCAACACAAACTGCAGCTCCTAAGAGGAGTTCATAATGCCATGTATTAGTCCCAAGGAAGTTGTTAAGCCTCCAGCACGGCTTGCAGCATATTCTCCATATATTGCATAATCACAACGTGTGTTGCATTTGCATTTTCTAAGCTTCATTTGTAAACTAATTTGGAAAGTGGGGAAAACTTGGTATTAACTTAATAAAGTGTTTGGTTTTCTGTGTAAATTTTGCAGTAATGTAATTTTTTTTAATGCAGGCTATTATTGTACCCTTAATATACTTCTATTTTATGAGTCTTGGCCTAAAGAGAGAAGTGAGTGGTATTTTTCTTTGCTAAAATAATGCTACAAAAAAGAAATAACAAAAAAAAAAATAGAATAATCTAATTTTATCTAGACCAATTGAGCAACAAATGTAGATCTCTCTTGCATGGTAGAACAATATTAATTGGCCTAGGGAACTGAAGAAACTATGAGAAAACTTACTAATCCTAAAATGCCTGTTGTTTTGTTCCTAGGTTCAGACATTGTTCAATGGTTAACAAAGAACTTATCTATAGAAGACCCAGGTAATTTGTCTTTTTTTCATGTCTGAAGATTCTAGTTTGTCTTTTTAAATGATTGGACCTGACTTTGTCTTCTGTCACAGTGGGGGTGGCCAGGGAGCATTTGACCAGTATAATTTCAATAGCAAAATGGACAGCATGAAACCTTTGCTAAGAATCTGAGGATTTTATTTATCCATTTTATTGGAGCAGGTACCAGGAAACAAGATGATGGCCAGGAAGGAAAATGATAACTACTTTAATTAGTAGAAAATGAGTTTAAGTTCTACTCCATAAGGAATTTACTCAGTGTCATGCTGAATAGTTCAATAAATACACGCTATTTTCTTAATAGAATCTTTCAATATGTAAAAAATAAATAGAATTAATAAAATGTGCTCTCGTACTGTTACAGAGAGCTGCATTTCTGTTCTTAATGCTGACACTTTTACAGCATCTCAAATGGCAAGTAAACTGTAAATAAAATCAGTGCAGTGAGGAAGAACAGTTCGCTGTTTGACCAGCTGGGTTGGAACGTGGAAGTAAATTTTTAGTTCCAAGCTCTGCCACAGGTTTCTTGTGCAGCCAGCAGCAAACACAGTTTGGTGTGTATATGGTATTTATTTCCCTTATTTACGGGAATCTTGTTACATGATCAGAAATCTTCCGGAAATGGGTGATTTCTAGTAGAAAATGCTGAATGTTGGAAATAAAATATTCTGTGGAAGTTCCCATTACTTTTTGGTTAAGGGAAAGATAATCTTCCTTCTTTAAGCATGAACAAAAATACTTCATTTTCCTCTTTCTGTTTCAGACTTTTGGGAGTGGAATTTATGTTTTATTTTGTTTAATTTTTTTTTTAATTTAAAAATGCATTTTTCTGTCATATTAGAAATGAAAGTGTGATCATTGTGGAATTCCAGCAAAAAGTGAAATCACTATTTTTAAAATTGTGACTTGAACAACGAAGAACTATTATAAATATGTAATTTGATATTTGGAAGTAGCCAGTTCACGACTTATTGATATGTTACATGAAAGAGATCACTCCCTCCAGTTTTATACAACATAACACGTAGTGTCATATGTTTGCTTCCTGAAGATAAACTGGAGGTTGCAAGAGACTTACGTTTGATACTGTATTTCTCAATTGTCAGCTACAAAACACTCACCTATCTATATTTATCAGAGTTTGAAAGATTGCCATTCTATGTTTATTTGATATGGATCTTTACCCTTTATTTGTCAAACCAGAACTGCAGTACTGGGATAGGCTGTCATTCAGGTTATCTGGTTGTTGGGAAATCTGGAATAGCAGAAACCTTAAACTAAAAAGAAAACATGATTCCCTGTGTTGATATTCAATTAAAATTAAATAAGCACACAAACTGCTAACATTTGTAAACAGAACACCTTAGTAATTTAAGTTGCAATTTATCCTCTCAGATTGCATAGGTGGGAAAAAAAAAGATATCCACAATGACAAAAAATGTCTTACGCATGTCAGTCCTAGCCCACAGTCAGCTCTCTGGAGCTGACTGGATGCAAATCTTCAGAAATAAAATAGACCTAATTGCTGTCTTTGAGTAGTGTTCAGAATTGCCAGATAGCAGTGGACCTGACAGATGGTGAGCAAGAGCAATTCACATGACAAAAATATTCTGGTTTGTAAATTTTTTAAAGTGTGTGACTTTTTCTTGTAGTTCTAGACAAGACAATCTAGAATTTCCTGAGGAAAAGCACTAAATTTCTGTGAACTCTTCTCACCATAATTTGGATTTCCAGTATCTTGTCTGCTTTTCATCACAGTGTTAGGGTTTTACAGTGTCTGCCTTTTAAAACTCCCCTGTAGGGTCCAGTTACAAAGTCCCTGTGAAGCTATGCAATTTTGTGATGCAGAAATAAATAGTGCCATTGAAAGTTATCTCCATCTAATTCTGATATCAGCAACATACCTGTAAAAGCAACATAAAGTAGACCTTAGTTCACATATTTTAAGAGTATATTCTGATCTGTCCATAAAAATTTAAGGACCATTTGCACACCTCATCTACCAGTGCTGTGAACTATCTGTGCAAGCAAGGCGTGCAAATTTTTTTTTAAGGGGTAAGTAGACAGATTCACAGAATAATAGAACAGTACAGGTTAGAAAGGGCCTCGAAAGATCAACTGGTGGGAAAGCCTTTTGTGGGAAAGGGAGCTTAGATGAGATTATCTAGCACCCTGTCCAGTTGCATCCTGAACAGTTCCAGTGATGGGGACTCTACCATGTCCCTGGGGAGATTGTTCCGGTGATTGATTGTTCTCATTGGAAAAAATTTCTTTCCTATATCGAGATGAAACCTTTCCCCACGTGTACCCATTGCCTCTTGTCCTCTCCATGTGGCTCCTTATGAAGAGTCTCCACTGCCTTTGTAGCTGCCCTTTAAGTACTGGAAAACTGTGATGAAGTCCCACCTGAGCCTTCTGTTCTCCAAGGTGTAAACACCTAACTCCTTCATTAAAAGAAAAAAAAAGTAACATTTTTTAGTGCAAATTTTTTGCCTTTTTTTTTCTTTTTTTTTTTTTTTTTGCATAAGGAGTACAACCCCAATACTGTTTAAGTAGGAATGAAGAAGGCTGCTTCATGGATAGAGAGAAAAAAAGGCAGGAGAAGGTCTGGTAGCAACATTTGCTTTCACTGTGTTAATAAGTGTAAAGCTATTATCTGGAAACAAAAATAGTTACAAGTATAAATTGCCAGTCAAAAAAACCTGTACAATTTTCATAAATGGAAAAGAATTTTCTGTGGAAGATTTGAAAGATTTTAGCTTGCTACAGTACATCTCCATCAAGAAAATAAACCGGAGATGATGGGTGGATTCTAACAAATTATACCAGATTCAGAGTTATTTCAGTGGAGCAGAGTAGAGCTTGTGCCCAGAATAGCTGTGCGCAATGTACAATTGCTGTTATATTGTTTGCTTTTCAATATGTACTTAAAAATTGTGTTTCAGCCTACATCTCATCCGTAAAATTTTAAGGAACAGAAATTATCTGAGTTATTTTTAATATGTAAATTTTAGTTTAAAGTCATAAAAATAAACCTGATCTCAACCTCCAAAAGAAGCAACTAACTGAGTTTACAGAATTGTTAGGGCTTGTGGTTTGGCACTTAGACATGTGTTTGCTGAATTGACCATTACAGGGTAAGTGCTGACTCTTCACTGATGATGCCAATTACTGTTAATGTGGAAAATCTATTCTGTTTTTCTACATCGTGTTTTTCTTTTTTAAAGTGATAATTAGTCTCATGAAATGTACTGGATTGACCACATTGGAGACAGAGGTCCTCTTAATACTTAGGGGAAAAATAGAACAAAAAGGGTAGATGAGCTGATTTAAAGGTGTCAGTTGAAATTGCCAAGACACTAATTCTGTACTTGATTCTTGCACTGATTTCTTTTATGCCCTTTGGGCAGGCACTTGCTTTCTTTATTCCCCGGCATTCCAGTATGCTAATGGTAAATTATGCTGTTGTCTCTAAGGAAAAAAAACAGTGTCAGTTTTCAAGTATTTCCATAATGAAATGTGTGTTATTCACAAACATGCATTTCATCCTTAAGTCAGCCCATGGAGGATTTCTCTCTAGATGACTCAGAAAGAACCTTAAAGAGTTGATAATATGTTTAGCCATAATCCCCTTGTTTCTTTACAGTGCCTTTACTCCTGAGTGTTGCTTATTTAATTTACTCGTATCTGCAAAGCCAACTGAATTTGGCTGAAGGCACTTCATTATTGGATGGTTACTCTAGCAGACCCACAGTACTGCAGCCAGCTCCAGAATGCGCAGCCTTTGTGTTAAGATTGCTGTGGTCCAGCTTGTTTTGGCAGTCTGTTGAACAAGTTTGCTACTGCTCTTGGCTGTCAAGTCAAATACATTTTACTAAATCAAACTTCTTAAGCTATAAACAAGACTGTACCTTGAAATAGACACTGTCCTGTGATATTTCAACTTCAGTTCTTGCCATTAATAGTCTTTTCACTTTAACTGATGTAGCTAATTTGTAACTAGACGCCGACCAGCAGCCATGTAAACTGTGGTCACTGATCCAGTGCAATAAGAAGTGAGGACTCACTACTGCAACATCTGTTTGTGTTTCTTCCACCTTTCTCTCCTTTGCTTCATAGTAAAATCTCTCTCCAGCAGCTGCTGTATTAATAATGACCTTGATAATACACAGTACTTTCTCTAAAAGGTTAGAGGAAAAATATGAGGGTTTTTATTTGAGTTTGTGAAAGTGTACTGGAAAAATTGTTCAGCTCTAAGTTATTTCCGCCCCTTTCCCCATGCATATGCAGTAAGGTAGCAGCAAAGAGCAGGAGCCAGACAAGATGTTCTAAACGATTGCCATTTGGGAGACAGCGCCAGACAGCTGCAAGCGAAGTGGAGGTTCTTCCAGAGTTTACTAGCGGAAAAACGAGCCTCTTACAAAAAGAAAGAAGGGAATGGAAAGGTCATGCTTATATTTGCAGTCTTTCAATTAATCAGAACTTGTGGAGATATAGCAAGAGTAGAATGCATGCATCCCATTTATCAACTTAACTAAAAAAAAAAAAAAAAGCTGATAAAAGTAATTTGCACTGCCTGCACACATACCATAACCCTCATACTAGAAAACCAGGAAAGCCAAGACACTTTTTTCATATGACTAACAGAAACTTGGGCACATTTTGTTCAATGAGGCAAACCTCATGAACCTTCTAGTGTAAATAACTTTCTAGCTTCCTTCTACTAGGTGAATTTGATCTGAGCTTGTCAGGTTCCTGTAACATTTAAATGGAATGATGACTTTAATTTCAGATGAACAGAAAGAAAGTAAAACTCAAATCCTGCTTGGGAATAGAAAATGTCAAAATTTACAGACGCTGCTTTAGTACAAATCCTGTGACACTCAAGCAAAATAAAAATGTATGGGTCAGTTTTCCTTTAGTTATGTGTAGCATGGGTGACACTTACCTGTGTCTGGCGATCGGTGAGCTTTGAGCCAGTGCTGTGGTTTCAGGACTGCAATGGTAAATGTTCACGTGCAGAGTTTATTTTATTTGCCTAAGGACTTTAGAGAGATTTTTGGAAATGGTGAACAGAGGTGTATTGCGTGTAATTCAATTGTGACAAGATAAATCAGATTTAATGGATTTCCTGTTTTTCTACTGAAGCTTTTCCCAGTTCGATATAATCTGTTGACCTCCATAGACTGCAGGTGTTAGGGATCTCCCAAGAGCAGAGAAAGCAGCAGGTCCAGCCTAGAGTGAGCTTTCTCTCTACATACGTGCTGGTACTGTTTAAGCATCCTTATTTCCAGGTAGTCACTCCTGAAGGTAGTTAACATGTTCCTACATTGGCCAGTTTATTTTCTCACTTGCAGATAGGTGGTAGGCTACTTTAGTGATCATTTCCAATTTCCTTTCAAGGAGTAGTTATTTCTTCTGAAATGTTTAGTAGTGTGGCAGCTGGTTAAAAATGAACAGTTTTTTACACGTGCAGGGAAAAAATGAAGTTTGTGACTGGTAGAGATGCAAAGAGTTCATGGTATTGGCAACAAATCACTTCTTTTACATAGGCAGATAGTTCAAACTATCACAACCTGTTTCATCATACTAAGCATGTCTAAAATAAATTCCTCTTCCCTGGTTGCCTTCAGGTGGCATTATTTTACAAGATGCTATGTAAAATAGTTCTTGGTTTTTCATCCTAGTAATTAATACACCATGCTTGTAGATGCGACTAGACAAGCCCCTGAGCAACCTCATCTCCTTAGACCTCCTTAGATGGCAGGATTTATGTATAATACAACATCACAAACTCTGAAAATCCCCTTAGAAATCACTTAATAAACAGGGAAAATTATTATCTTAAAATGATCAGTATAGTAGGTTATATTAGCCAGGTACAAAATAGGTCTAGTCCAGATACCTAATCCTATTTATCATTAAAGTAATTTTATGAACTTCTGAATTACCTCTTAATATTAATGAATTGTGTCTGTGTAATTCTTAAATTAATGTCTACATTGGAGTAATGGATAAAGATCACAACATGTATACAGAGTTTGCTGTATAACAGTAAGAATAAAATTATATTACTGCTATGGGTATGAGAAAATACACGTTATGTAACGTTTCTGTGACCAACCTGCTTGCTATTATCAATAGCATATTCATTCAAAATAGATCTATTTTGGTTCTTATTAGGCTTTGAGCAACCTGATCTAGTGGAAGGTATCTCTGCCCTTGGCAGCAGAGTTGGAACTAGGTGATCTTTTAGATCCCTTCCAGCCCAAATCATTCTATGATTCTGATACAGCTGTAACTTGTGTGTCATACACATTTCCTGTATAAAACAGAACTCTATTGATGTTTGCTTTCTTTTGGTTGAAAAAAAAATAACCCTTCAACAGAGTTCTTAAATGTCATTTTTCTTAATACTAGCCCTGATTCCATAGTGATACCTTCAAAGCTATTTATTTTTAATAAAAAAAAATAATTAATGCCTTTAATATTAAAGTCTCCAAACTCTACTCAGAATTATTTTCAATGGCATGACATCCACTCCTTTCTCCTTTGTTTTAATCATTAAAGGTAAAATTCCGACCCCACAGAAGGCTGGAGATTTTCTCATTATCTTCAATAGAAACAAGATTTAACTAGATGCCTTTTAAAATAGAATTAGGTGTAACATTGCCTTTAATCTATATCTCAGGCTAAAATCCGAAAGCTAGTTTATAAAAAAAATGTCTGATACTCAGTTAGATTTTCAAAATTGAAACAAACCAACAATCAGCATTTTCTTTAGAATTCAGAATGGGCTTTATTTTATTGAGTCTTATTGAGTGAAGAGAAAGAAAGAAGTACTGAATAGAATACAAAATACTGATTAGAAAAATAAGTCTGAAGAAACCTACTCAGATAAAAAGTTAATGATAAAATGATTACCAGATCCAGATAACAGAAGCTGAAAAATTGGATAAGTAATTTAATTGGAAAAAAACTTCAGATGCTCTGTTGCACCAATTGAAGGAACGTGTTTCACCCTTTCTGTCACAGAACAAATTAGGCTCTAAGGAATCTAAGTTACACAACTGAAATCTCTACCCATGAAGTTACCTCAAAATACACAGCTTCATCATAAAGCTATATGTAAGATGAGCTATTCAAAACTGAAACTGGCTTCTCCCCAATGTATTATAAAGTCTGGAGAGCTTTATAATCAGGTTTTAGAATCAAATGCCGTATTAGGCAATTTTTGTCCCTTAGTTTTATTTGAAAATCCTCTACATTGTTCTTCTAAGGAACTTGGTTTCCTAAACTGGGTTATCTCCTTCCAGGTGTTGTACCAATCTCTTTTCCTTTATGCCATCACTCAGAATATGAAACCAGTATCTCAGCATAAGGCAAATGTGTGTAAGGCCAGTATTAACTTCCTACTGATGCATCAGATTTTCAAAATAACTGGTTTCAGATACCAAATCCTGCTGATTCAAAAATATTATCTGTTCCTCATCTTGTCTGCTTGCATTTTAACTCTCCATGCTAGTATCTGCCACTTTTTGATTATTCAGCATGGTCAGAGACTATTATGGTACTGTCTTTGTTAATAACAATAAAACATATTTATTGAGTTACCTTAGCTAAGAATAAAAGTACAACTGAAGAATAATAAAAAAGTTTTGCTCTTTTAGGGATAACTCTGATTACATGTAGAAATAAAACTCATTAATTAATTGCATTAAATTATAATGATCTTCCTAATAAAATATTTAATCTCATTTTTACTAAAGTTTCCAGTAATTTTTGTACTTTTGTTGCTGTTTGACAGCCTCTTTCTGAACCTTTGGGATAGTACCAAGTTTTGGAGGTTTAGGAGGAAGAATATTTACTGATTCCCAATTCATACAGGCATATTTAATTAAAAGCAGCTAAATAATTGTCTAGAGACTTCATTAGCTTTCTGCTTTCTTGTTTCCCAGAGAACTGTTATGTAGTAATGGAAAGTGCAAGTATGTGGAAGTGAGATTTTTAAATCTGGACAACTTAATTGAATAAAAGTAGTTGAAATCCTATTTCATCTTGGCAACAGCTGCCACCACTATTTATAGTTAAGTAAACAAAAATATTTTGATATTTACATGTTGTACATAGTATTTGATGACTGCAAGGTTTATGTAAGATCTTCTCTTGATTTTGTTACTAATTGTCCTTAAGAGGGAGAGGTTTTCAGTTTTCCCACAGCACGTGTAGAGAAAAGCTGCTGTCCACACAGGAACATAGTGATGGTTCAAGATTAATTAAACTGCTGAGTGCTCTAGTTTACTACAAAAATGACATTGCTTACTGTTTCATCTTTGACAGGTTAATATTTCCTAGTTACTGTCTCATTTTTCAATATTCAATTCCCTCTTTTTCTTCCTTTTTTCCTCTCCTCTCTCCTTGCTTTTTTATCTCCATGATTCATTCCCCAATTTTACTGCATAGAATATCCTCTAGTTCTAATTTGCTTATGGCTGCTGGTTGGATCAAATTCACATGTTCTCCTCCATTTAGATGTTCTTCCTCTAGTGTTTCTCCTTGCTTCTAATTTCAGTGATTGCATTCAGCCAGCTACTTAAATTTAACAAATTTTCAGGATTTTCACTGTGTGGCAGGGTGGGTGTCAAGAGCCGTGTCTACTATGGTATTGTAGCTGCGAGACCTGATTTGACTTTGGAACACTTGAATCCACAAAGTATAGAATATCTAGTGGCAATGGAGTCTAATTTTTATAGATGATAAAAAATTACTGTTCGCAAAGTGAAGCTCAAATTAATTAGGAAAAAAAAATCAAAACCATAAAAGGACTCTATTCACCTCAGTTAGGCATGCAGAAATTGTAACAAGTAATTTATACCTGCTTTTGAAAGTTTGCTTCTTAATTGCTGTCTACTTTAAGGTAATACCTTAGCTAAATTGGAAAACTTAATATTTTAATAGGTGTTAAACTTATTAGGAAGATAACAAAGATCTATAAATGTGGAAATTGTGGAATTATTTACATTTTAAAATATAATCACTAGCATGAAAAAAGAAGCAAAAATATAATAAGCAACTACTATATCATAGTAACTGTGGGATAAATAAAGTTTAAGTATTTTGGTTAATATCTTTCAGAGAAATAATAAGTGGTTGATTATTTTTCTTTTTAACATAAGCAAAAACTATTATTTATTGAGGTGGCTTCATATATTTGTCACCTAACTTGAGAATATTTTCTGGTAGGCTGGTTTGAGGAAGTTAGGGATGGGCACTTACAGCTTCACAGCTAAACCATAACTAAATGTACAGACAACTACCTAGAGAGTTTCAACTGTAAATTCCCAGGGATTCAAAGTTCATGTTAATGAACTTTTGCAGATATATACTCTGAATTATCTGAAGCAGATGAAAACTTATGCCTACAGGAAATAGAAGTAATTCAACTAGCCACAGTAACTTTTACCATAGTAGTGATGACAGACTAAGAATAAATTAGAAGCGGAAAGGTATATTTAAGTTTTTGCATGGTACATTTAGGAGATATTCTGACATGCCAAAACTATGTCAAGGAGGAGTAATTAATCAAGAGATATATTGAGATCTAAAATTTAATATTAAAAGAGACTCTGCACACCAAGCAAATTTAACCTTAATAGTGGTTAGTTATTTGTTTGGGTTTTTTTTAATTAGCAAGCCAAAAATATTCTGTACAGCAGGAAAAAACAAAGGTAGCAATCTAAAGTAGTTTATATCCAATGCATGCTTCCAAATACTGGAAATTAAGTCCATTTCATACAACAACATCAGTAAGAGCATAAGGCATCCAACAGTCTGACCATCTGGATCATGAGCTGTTTCTGGCAGTGGTCAGTCGCAAATACTTAGGAAGAGACTTGCACCATAGGAGAAAGGTGGTGTAGTTTTCTCTTGCTTTGCCTGTCCAGCTCCTGACTATCTGAACCTTAGGGAATCCCCTGACCTGCAGGTGTTTCCAGTTTCTTGTTTAATAATTCCTGAATGATCTTTCTTCCATTGCTTTTACAGCACCCCATGACAATATGTAACACAAGTTTATCAAGTATTATAGATGTATTTTCTTTTTTGTTTTGAAGGATCTGCCTGATAATCGCATTAGTTTACTCCAAATTCTTGGGTTCTGAAAAGTAGCAAATTATTATTCCTTATTCATTCACCTTCTCTTGGCTAGTCATAATTTTATAGACTGCTATAATGACTATCCTTCATGATCCACTTTCTGATTTGTGATATCTCTTGTTGTATGGAAACCTTCATAGATCTCTTACAATCTTCTGCCGCCTTCTTCCTGTGACTTTTATATATATATATAATTTGAGATGAAATGGCAAGAACTTTGCTTGGAATTTATGATGTGGATGTGCTATGCTGTGTATTACCAATATAATCTGGTTTGTTTTCTGTTTCTTTCCTAATAATTAATTATGTTCCATTTGAAATTTGAGTGGACATTTTCACAGAATCATGTGTAGTCACTCTAGTTTTTCTTGAGCAGCAGCCACTTACTGGGCATGTGAACTTGGGGAGGGAGGGTTCATATTTAAATTTTTACCATTTATCAAAATTCAATTCCATCTGCTGTTGTGTCGTCTAGTGAATCAGTACCCTGAAGTCTTTCTACAAGTCACTGTTTGCTTACCTCAGTAATTATATACTTTCACCAAATTTTGTTATATAATCAGTCACATCCTTCTGTAGTTAATTTAAGATGATACAGAACAGTTCAGAATCTGCTAAACACAGCTACAGTGGTCACTCCTTTAAGTGTGATAACTGGTCTACTGTGCCTGACCTTTATTCCTGTCTGCCTGTTGCTTTTCCCATGACTTTCTACCCCAGATGCACTTAATTCCTTTAGAAAACATTTAGGGGAACCATGCCAAGAGCCCCTCAGAAATCCAAGATGATATGTTAAATAGATTTTCCTAACCTTACATGTTCACTAAATCCACATAGAATCAGTCATGGAATTGTGAAACATTGTATCCACCAACAAAAGTAGTGCTGAGTCTTCCCTTTATCTTTATTTTATCCATTTATCATTATTTTAATTCATTCTATCATTTATTATAGTTCCTATCATATTGTCTGTATAGGCGTCTTTTGTATTCATCTTTTTTCCCCAGATTTCTCCTTGATGCCTTTCTAAAACTTGAGGACACATTTTCCAGCTTTTTTTTCATTTAATGCTGGCGTGATTTAAATGATAAATTACACACTAGAGCTAACAGTTTAGCAATTTAATATTTGACTTGCCTTATAATACAGAGTGACCATTATGTTGACCCAGCTAGATGCTTTTGTTCATGTTATCAATTTATTTTAAAGCTTTTGGTAGTTTTTACTGGTGGTTGTGTCATCGGTGCTATCTCTTCCTTCCACATTTAGATTCTGCCTCTAGAGAAGAAATAGGTCATTCACTGAGACCTCTTCTCTTTTGTGGAAAAAAAAAAAAGCCCTTATGAAAGGGTTTTCATTGAGCTACTTTTGCTAGTTAGTCTCTGTCAGTATTTCTGTATTTTTAATAGCAGAGTTTAGCTGAAGTGACAGTTATCTCCAATTATCTGTGTAAATCCTGTGCAAGGAGGAGAAGTGAACACAGGCCGGGGGGATATCACAGTAGGAAAATGTGATATCATAAAATGGAGTTTTGTAACATTTGGAAAGTTTAATCTCTTGTCCTTCATTTTGATGGGGACAGTGAAATATATTTTACTTGCCAGTCAAATAAATGAATTATAAATAATGGATGAAGATAATTATCTAAAAGTGATCCTGTTTGTAAAAACTGCCTTGTATTTTTTTTGTATATATGCATCCCAGATGACTGTATCTGATCACATGGGCAATCACATTCCTGTGTTAGTCTGTGGAAAGCTACCTCCACACTCTTTGTTGTTACCCCGCCTGAGATTTGATGGTATTTTTCCCCGATGTGTCTTGATGACACCAATTTACTTATAATGCTTTTAATTCCTGCTGGACTTTAAAAGCACAGCATTCTTCCCATTGAACTAAAGACATTATTTTTAGCATTCTATGCTCTCAGTTTGCTGGAGGTATGAAAATATTTATAAAGAGGATTGTATTCTTCTTTACTGTATTGAGTGCAGTGAAAGAGGCAGTTATTTTTCAAGCTGCTGCTGCTGCATGTTCTTTGTATTATCTGAACTGCCAGGTCATAAGTGGGTGTTCTGTGATTATGATAGCAATGCATGGCAATGATACAAAATTAATGGTTCATGTAGTAGCAATTGATATCAAAACAGACTTAGAGACTAAAAAAGTGTCATGATTCATCTTAACCAGCAGTCATCCTAGCAAGAGTTTTGTGCTACCTGTTGCTTACTCTTACCCAACTTCAGAAACTCCACTTTAGCTGACGCCCCTCTGATTCAACAACATTATCTTCTGTAGTTCCTTCAGGAACTATTGTTTTGTGCACTGAAAAAGCCTGTGCTCACTCTTGTTATTTGCTGAACACAAATCCAAGTGACACATCAACCACACCAGTTATTCACATGCTCTGGATCTGCCAAGCCTTAAACATGGGTCTCCTCCTTTGAAACCCCACTCTAAACATTTACCTGTCTGTGGCAGTGCCCATTGATCACATGCTTGGAGTGTGCTGTTGTAAATTCTCCTGTGCCTGTATTGTCCCAAGACAGCTGATGGAAAGGGGAGCAGTGGAGCTGGCAGGTGGCTAGCTGTGCCTTGCCTGGAGTGGACAAAGAAAGAGAGAAGCAGTGGTGCGGTGCTGCAGCCAGGGAAGCGTGCTGTCGTACAGGACACCATGTCTGAAGGAGCCGTGATACGTGTATTTCCTGGCTGACACTCACTTGCACATGAGTGTTATGTACCATGGAGATTGCATCACGTAGTTCTCCACTGAACATTTGCAGCCAAGCAATTTGATTACACAGCTGTAGACCCAGCCACTGGAGAATAAGAAAGTAGGAAGATCTGTACTAGCAGCAACTGGCAAGCGGTGTACAAGAAAACATGAAATCATAGCATAATAATTCTACTACTGAGTAGTAGTAGTCCGTATCCAATGCTTTTGGGTCTTCTATGGATGCTTGAAATTGTGCAACAACATTTCATCTGAGACAACTTCCAAAAGTATGGTATTTGCAGTAATGGATTTTTTTTTTTTTAATTTTGTCTTTAGCAGATTTGCTCAAAACCTGTCTTTAGCAGGTCTGACTTTATGTATTAGCACAGAGTTTCATACTGGAGGGGGGAATGAGTGAAGTGTTAGGAAATATCTTATGAATACAAGTTCAGACTTCATTAGGGAAAACAAGATACATACGTTTTGATTTTCTGTATTTTGCCCTGAAGAAGCATGAGAATCAAAGCTCAAACTAAAAAGTTGCAGTTTCAGAAGAAGTGCCAGTGGGAAAACCAGGAAACCCATACTTCAAAGGAATCTGGATGTAATCCTTCTATCATTACAATTTAAAGAGACAAGAGATATCAATAATAAAATAGCAAAAAGTCTGTGATTTCTGCAAAACTGGAAAATGGAAAAATTTGAGAGGAGTAGTAGTGAAATTAGAAGAAATATTTTATAAGTGCTGACTTGGATGGGTGGGTACAGAGCTAAATTCCACTACTGGAAGGCCTGATTGCTGATGTGATATTGGTAGGTACTTTAAGAAATTGAGAAGAGAGATGACAGGGAAACTAAAGGCAATTTTAAACACATTCAGGCCACTTTTTATCTCCGCATGCTAAATAAACTGGTTATCTAGTGACCAAATTGTGCTATTTTCTGTTTTCCCTGGTAGTTAAGTTTACTTGATGCTTGCAGCTTGGCTGGATTTCTTCCTGTTTAGCTGCACGTTTCCAGTATGCTAAACAAACACACCAAACAAATATTTCAGAGATGAAGTTGTAGCACTGCTTAATGCCAACACCTCACTCCCCATTTGTCTCAGGAATCATGAGACCTCAAGTTTTAACTCCTTTTTTTTTTTTTTACTTTCC
>WHYT01017617.1:184874-224967 GCA_009806455.1 Tetrax tetrax
TTCAGTCTTCTGCGGTGGCATCACTTCTGTTGATCTTGTCTGAATAAAATCTTCCCAGGGTTATGTCAGCCATTTAAGCCAGTTCAAATTTACCCACATCCTATGAGGACATGAGGTAGGACTGATCGTGTGTCCTCAGTTTGCTGGGTGTTTTTGTGAACAAAGTGTATGATATTTCAGGTATGCATCATGTCTCTAGACTTGGGACATGTATATCAGTGACACTCTGTCTTATAAATCAGCTCAGACTGTAAGGGTGGACATTACTATTCCTTGGGCAGATGAGGATTCATGGCACATCTCTGACACGTTTTCCCCTTACATGCTAAACGATGTTCCTACTGATGCCTCTGGCCTGCTGATGTCAGCAGCAGCCACTGTCTAGCACACAATACAACCAAAATCCTACCTATTTATGTCAGCTACTGTGGGGACAGATAACTTGGTTTCTTGGAATCAAGCATGAATCTCTTTTTAATTATGTTTGGGTAAATAGTGCCTCTTCTTTCACTGACTCTCTTCCCTCCCTGAGGTTTATAGTGCTATGGATGTTCAACAACTTTTCTAGCTGTTTTTTTTTCCCCCCTCTTTAAATGCCGCAGTCAGGTCCAGAAAGTGTCTCTCCTACACTTGTGTGAGCGTGAAAAGCAGGTCATATTTTATTATTTTGACTTAAAGTTAATCCTTTGCAGCTTGTGTTCACGCTAGCAATGAAATGACAGCAGGAGTGAGGTGAGAGTAAGTGATAATGTCTTGGCATTTGACACTTCAAACGAATGTGTGCTTGTGAAGTTCTGACTCATTAATTCTTTTTCCAGGCAGCTGTGTGATTTAGCAATTCAGTACTGTGAGGGATTTTAGATGAGACAACCCAGAATAACAAACATTTTATTGTTTGATGGAAAGAGAGGGTTTGACTTTTTTTTATCAAAAAATATATGAAAAACTTGGAAGTTTGGGTTTTTCACTCTCTCTTACATCATATAGTAATCTTAAAGACACAAAGTGCCCCAAGCCACCTTTCTTTTAAGAACTCCTTCTCCAGGACTGAGCTGCACAAAAGAACATAAAGCAGACTGTGAAAACAGTTTTAAAGTGGAGCCGAATTGGGAAACACCCTGTTTTCCTTTCCTCAGTCCCTCAGAGGTTACTGCAAGCCACTTCAGATGTTATGAGACTGTAACTATAATGGTATGATACTTTTGAAGTGTTTTATGGATTTCAGAGTAAACAGAAATATAGAGACTACATCACCTGAAGCCCTGAAATACATAAGGAAAAGTGGAATCCACACTAATTACTAAAAACATATCCTTTAAGGGGTTTCAAAGCATAGAAACATCTTTCTTCCAAATAAAAACAAGGAACATCCATGCTTTTTAATCTCCTCCTGTGGATGCTATCATAAGAAACAACTTGTTCCACTGATATTACCATACTCTACAATTTAAGATGAATAGACTATCATCAATCCATCCAACAGTTATTACAGTAAGGAAAAAAAACTGCACTATGTTTAAAAAGAAAATAAAATGAAAACTCAGCAATCGGTGTGTGTTTTTTATTCTTTAGATTTCATCAGGTTTGCGTTGTCCCAAAGCATTAAAAATGTCTGACTCTCTTGTATAATAAAATATATTAAAAGTGACTAGCATTTAATACATCAAGATCCCTCTCCTTGTAATGGCACAGCAGATGGCTGAGCAATATTACTTCTCACAAAAATGATTGCTAATCAATCTGTGTACATGTGTTGTTCACTTCACCCACTCAGCTAAATAAAGTTCAACAGCAGAGTGAACCATAGAATTTTAAGCTTCTTCTAAGCTTTCAGCCCAGCAATAGCATACACATTAAGAATCAAAACTACACTCACAGCAACATTTTGAATTTATATAAAATATTTCATATCCTGTTGAAATGCAACAGGCTCATAGAGATGTATTTCTGTCTTTCACCTGAGACATTTCTTTTCCATTAGCTCTTATAACTTGCAACACTGTCCTTTTTTAGCTATGAAAAATTAAAACAGTGGTTTGGGTAAATTTGGTTCTTGAATATGGCATTCCACCTTCCAGCAGTATCAGTGCTAGAAAGTATACCTGGAAACTGGGCTTAGATAACTGATGTCTACAAAACAAGCAGTCAAAAACAAAGGAAGCTGAAGTCTACTGTCTTCTGCCAGTTACACCTTCATGAGCTTTGTTTACCTCATATTCTTTGTGTGAAGCCTCTGGCTGCAGACTTTATTCATTGTATAGCAGTTGACTGTGATTTGATTTATGCCATCTCAGTGAGGCCACCTGGGTGTAACTGAGAATGTAGTTTACATTGAATATTCTTACACACAGTGGCTGAAGATTGGGAAATAATAGTTGTGTAGATATCACATTTCTGTGTGCATCTGTGTACACTTGCCAACTAAAAAAACCCAGTATTTTAATGCTTTCGATCTATATTCCTCCTTTTTTTTTTTTTTAATTTATATTCTGTCTACATATAAGCATTAATCTTTCTAACTGGGAACCTTTGTTTTTAAAAGTATTTTTTCAGGCTTCTTTTTCCTTCTTAACTAATGCACTTCATAGGAGTTTTTGGTGTTCCTAATCTCCATCTGCCACTCTTCCAGATGAAATGTGCTTCTTTAAGTGAAAATCCCCTTCCTTCACATGCAAGAATAGCTGAGGAATGCAGAAGCTGTCTGAATTGAACTTATAGGCACTTAGATATGTAGGACTAAGTCTACTGCTGGCTATGTTTACCTTTTCAAGCTCATTATTTGTTTCCTAAATCCTACTGTTTTAATTCATTGACTTCTAATGGTATTTATTTTTCAGTCTGATTTTAGCAAATTGAGATGTATATAAAAGTGTTCACTTTGTCACATCTGTCCTACGCTGGACAACTCGTTGCTTGGAGATTAGAAACCTCCTGAGAGCTGATTTTTCTTTCTGTGCAGAAGTTCTACTGCTGGTGTACAGAGAGCAGCAGCATTATTTCTCTACCAGTCTGGTGTGAGGCAGGGTTACAGTTTGTGGACATTATTCACCTCTTTGAGCCATATTTGATTTATAGGTAATTCAATCTCTGTGCAAAGATTATTGATAATGCTTTGGTTATGCAGCTGCCCCATTGCCAAATGATACCAATGGAGAAGATTTTAGACTTTCAAGTGTCTTTATTCGTATACCACGCATGGAATTTTTCCTTTCCTTTTTTTTTTTTCTTTTTTTAAAAAAGCACATACTGCTCACATTCATAAGTGTGAGCTACAGTGAATCTTAGGTTGGTATTAAAGAGGTATATTTGTGCATGTATATTTATACAATGTTGGAATAAGCTACTGGATTGATAGCCATAAAAAATATGAAAACTAATTGTCAGTTACCTGAAGGAAAAAAGAAGATGTGACAAGTTTATATGTCCCTATTAACTCTTAATGGCTAAAGGGACAGAGAGATAACTTTATACTGAGGTAGTGCAGATTCATCCTAGCTGAATGAGAGTGCCTGAGGTGAGAGTAAAACCACCTTAGTCTCCATACATAACTGAAAAAGAGATATAGGATCCTATTGGGAATGGTTCAGATCTTAAATAACCTTAATGTGTTTCTGGAGAAGGCCAGGTTGCTCTTTTTTTTTTTTTTTTTTTTTGCATAGAGAACTAGTAGTGACTATGTACTTGAGTGAGTGAGAGAAATAAAGGCTCTTTCTCCTACTGTAACCAAGCTTGCTAGGGTTATAGGCTGCTCTGGCAGGAGCTTTCAAATAATTTCTTCTCCAATTGTATCCATCCCTTTTTTCTGCTCCTTGTTTCACTTCTTCTTGATTCACCTATTGCGATATAAATCAGGTTGAGAGGGATCTCAGGAGAACTATAATCCAATGCCTTGCTAAAAGCAGGGTCAACTGTAAGGTTAAACATATTCCTCAGGACTTTATCTGTTCAGATCTTGAAGCCCTCCAAGGATACAGACTGCATAATCTCTCTGGGCAGCCTCTTCTGCTGCTTGGCTGCAGTCAGAAGCATCCTTGGTGTAGTTTATTACCATCGTCTCTTTTTTTTCATTTGTTTGGGTTTTTTTTTTAATTGCTATGCAACTCTTGGCTCCCTCATTTGATAATCTCCTTTTAGGTACTGGAAGAGTCCTGCTAGGCACCCCCAAAACCTCTTTTTCAGGCTGAGCCTGTTCTTCAGGGCACGTTCTCCAGCCCCAACTATCTTGGTGGCCACTGGACTCACTCAAGTTTGTGGATGTCTTTCTTGTATTGGAGCGGACATATTATTCCCAACTGGACATAGTAGTCCATATGTGGTCTGAAGATTGCTGGGTAAAGAGGAATAACATGAGCTCTTTGTGCTCTTGAAAAATATTACAATTCAGAATCCAGGAAGAATATTAAACAAATCTGGAGCCTATTTAGTTTCTGCTAAATCTGAAGAGAATGCGCTCTCATCTGCGTCAGAGCTCCCTGGCAAGTCCTGTCACCCTTATCTAAGAAATCCTTTTTCTAAAAAATGCCAGCACATTTCTTCCTTTGTTTTTCTCTTTTTCCACGAAAATGCATAATAGCTGCAAAAATAAAGTTTTTGGAATTGGCAATAAGTTGCAGCACAAAGAACAAAGAAAAGCTTAATAAAATTAAAAGGTAGACAAAGTGAACCAAGATGAAAATAACTCAGCAACTGACTCACTACAGAAAGCATTGATTCAAAATATCAGATCCAAGGGATAATAGTATTTAGTGGCTTAAATTAAATGAATAACAACAATATATGGACTTACATTAATTAGGATAAAGTTCAGATGGGGATTTACAGACATCTCAAACACAAGGAGCGAAGCAACTACCTTCCTTCTGTTAGAGAGATTTCTTGTAGGCTTGTTACTGGAAGAAGGCTTGTTAACAGGATTGCGACATTTTATAGCAGAGCAGAAAGCTCACTGCTGGAGAGAGTGTGTTGGGTTTTCTTAGATAATGGCTCTCCTGGAGGGGCAGGAACCAGTTTGCTAAATAAAGAAATCACAACGATTATTTGGTATCAAAAAAAACCTGGTAGGGTTATATGGTCTCAGCTAAGTACAGTCCAACTCCCCTTTCGTGGCATGCTTACTGGCTTTGAGTTAGCTTAAAAACGTCCCACTCCACCTCCTGTATCACCTATACCAATGAATGTCTCCAGATGAGCAAAAGAGTGAAAGAGGGAATTTTCTGAGATGCTGATCAAGTGTGGGTAAATAAATAAGCCTGTGTTTCCCTCTTATATCCAGAATAAGTGAATCCTTCTTTCTGTGTTTCTTAGCAAGAGCACAGATATCAGGACACACATTTCTTTCTACAAGATGATGCTATGACTGCTGGTCAGATGCCGCAGTGATGTTTTAAAGAGGCAGGACAAGACAGATCTGTGCTGCAACGTTTATGCTTGCCTTTGCTGAAAGCCAAATTACAGGCAATAGGAACAAATGAGCTCTTTTTAGAGAATGAATATGCATCTGTGTGTGTTGTGGTGGAGTAACGTGTTTTCCGTACTGCAAATATTCATCCTCACTGATTTTGCATACTTTCTGGATTCATGCTGAATTCATATTTTAGATCAAAGATACCGCATGTTTTACGCAGGTCTCACTGTTTCTGTCTTTCTTTGCCTTTTTCTTCCCCCCCTTTCCCATCTTTGCCTTACTGCCTAGGTGTCCAATACAGCCTTTTTATTGAACTTCTTTTTTTTTTCATCTCTGATCTTGTGCTGCAGCAGTGTTGTCCTCTCCAGTACGAGCTCCTGTAACTGGTGGCTTAGTCATATAGTTCAGAAACTCTTGTGCTCCTTTCCAGGGCTTATCTTTTAAAATTAGGATGCTTCAATGGACTGATATTAGCAGATTATGCTAGGAAATTTTTAATGTTACAGCAGAAATTGCTGTACAGTTATTTTAGGGATATGTACTGGAGTTGGTAAAGATATAGTAGGACTTAAATATTGCAACACGATTGTGACTCTAACTAATGCTGTTCTCTTCCTACAACATTGTGTTCCTGTCAGCCGGATAATGACAATACTGAGTAAAAGACTTCAGGGCCTGATACCGAACAGTGATTCACTGAGAATACAAGAGCATATATAAAACTGACTGTTACGTATTATTGTTTAGTTCATTAAAGTGAATTGAATTCATCCTGTGTGTGTCCCGTTCTGGACTTCCCACTGCAAGAGAGATGTGCACATACTGGAGAGAGTCCAACAGAGGGCCACAAAGATGATTAAGGGCCTGGAGCTTCTCTCTTATAAGAAAACATGCTTGTTCAGTCTGGAGAAGAGAAGACACAGGTGGAAGCTCATCTATGTGTATAAATACCTGGTGGGAGGGTGCAAAGAAGACAGAGCCAGGCTCTTTTCTGTGGTGCCCAGTGACAGGACCAGAGTCAATGGGTGCAAACTGAAACACAGTAGAATCATAGAATCTTTAAGGTTGGAAAAGACCTCCAAGATCATCAGGTCCAAAGTAGATTCCTTCTGAACATCAGGAAACAATTTTTTACTGTGAGAGTGACTAAGCACTGGCACAAGTTTCCCAGCGAAGTTTTGGAGTCCCCATCCTTGGAGACACTCAAAAGCCATCTGGACATGGTCCTGGGCAACTGGCTCTAGATGTCCCTGCTTGAGCAGGAGGGTTGGATCAGATGACCTCCAGAGGTCCCTTCCAACCTCAACCATTTTGTGATTTTGTGGTCCTTTGATATTTTTCCAGTAATGAGAAACTTTTACAAAATATCTGCCCTTTACTGTAGTTCTGATAAAGTTAGTGAGGGAGATATCATGCAATTGAATTCAACTATTTTAACATAATGCAATCTGAAGCTGTTGTGAAGAGGAAAAGCAGGCTGCACCATCAGGGTGAAAATGGTAACTGTTTTCAGCTTCAAAACAAATGAGTGAACACTTGTTAGCTCAAGTGTTAGA
The DNA here is from genome assembly GCA_009806455.1 of Tetrax tetrax. Taxonomy (NCBI): domain Eukaryota; kingdom Metazoa; phylum Chordata; class Aves; order Otidiformes; family Otididae; genus Tetrax; species Tetrax tetrax. Next base: position 191,835 of record WHYT01017617.1, read on the forward strand.
TAAAAAGGTAGCTGCTACATGCTAATGCTCATGTAAGTAGTGCAGCTGCAGCTACAAATGGGACATCTAATAGTCATTTGTTAAGGAGGGTGAATGGGTTTTTTTGGTTGCATCCTTAGATTACATAGAAAAACATAGCACTTTCACAATGGCAGGACCCTGACTGAAAGTCAAGTGGTTATCTGCAGGAGATAAGGTGAATCTGAACAAGAAAACTAAACTACTGAAAATAAATTATTTAATTTTTTTATATTTGCCTTTCTTTTATTCTTCAAACAGTGGAAGCTCTACATTTGGGAACACTGATGGCAGCACATGGCTATTTCTTTCCAATCTCAGATCATGTTCTAACACTAAAGGATGATGGCACCTTTTACCGATTTCAGGTAAGTGTTTTCTTGACTTGCGTAAATGGAGGCTCATATTAAAGGCCTTACACAAAAGTTCATAGGAAATTTTAATCCTACTTTGTCTCTTATGCAACAGTGGCAATTCCTTTTAAAGTAAAAAATGGTAGAAGAATTTTATTTAGATATTAAGTCAGCAAAGCGTTAAAATGATAGTGACCATTTTCATCCCTGGAAAAAGTGTCGAAATGCTGAGTGTGGAAGTAACTCTCATTAAATAAATTAATCTTGTATTTTGGAAACATAGTAAAGGAAATTAAATTATCTTATTGACTCTTGTTCCTAATACAGTCTTCATTTGGAAAAGGAGAGGTATTTTAATTATTAAGCCTGTAACAGAAATCTGATAAAAAATGGAGGGTAATATTTATATTCTTCCTTATGTGAGGATTTCTTTGTTGGCAACAGAATAGTATTACATTAGTGTGTATTCTTCAAAAAAGTGCAGATACATTTCTACACTGATCTGTCAGTCCCATTGCATATAACAAACATGCTGATGTTTCAGAACAACCTGGAAGGCTGTATATGTATACCTATATTTATACACATATATTATTCAGATACCGAATAATATACATAGTTCTATTTTATTATATTAGATTTCAAACTAAGGGCTTGGGGAGCAGGAATGTTGTTTTTCTAATAATGAATAGCAGGCTAGAAGTTCACAGAGAAATACCACCTATGACTTGAACCGATTATGATTGCACAGTATCTGATTATGTATTCTAGAGAAGGAATTAACTTTGCTTGCCATGTGCCACCTTTGACAATGGTGGTTGTGTTCTGCATTGCTCTTCCTATTAGGTGATCTTCCTGGCAGATATCACCTACAGCTGTTCCAAGATCTTCCCTTAATGTTTGTTGTTTTGAAATAATATTATTATTTTCACTATGAAATTGGTTATATTAATACCATAACTTGGTAATGTTAGTTCTAACTGTGTTAAATACTTACAGAAAAATAAGATGTGATAGAACAAAATCTGTTGTCTTCAAGACAGTAAGTCTAAGCTTAAGTCTAAGCTTTGTCTTAAACATTGTTTAAATAAGAAGCCATCAAGAATAAAGTAAAACTGAGATTGTAGTCTTTAAAATGCAGAAGAAAACTGTGATGCATTGGAGGCCAATTATAGTGTTAAACATTGTATTAGATTAATTGCTCTACAATACTTTCATCAGTATTTTGGCTTGACCATATAAGGGAACAGAAATGTTCATAATATTTGGTCTAAAACAGAATCTTAAAGTGAATATAATTAATTATGTACAGCACAGTCTGGCAAGAAGGAGAAAGATTGTTTCATGCAGGCATACAATATTATCATGTTTTCATATATAGATCCCACGGATCATACCCTGCAAAAAAACCTGTCCTTCAGCAGGACAGTAAGTTACATGTGTATATGAATAATACAAAGAGTAGTCATTCCAAGCCTCCTCCTCCACATCCACCTTTGATCCTGGACAGAGGATCTGAATGAAAGGTTTCCTTCTCATGGTGCTTCATCCTCCTCAGTGTTCAGTATAAAGAAGAGAGGGATGGCACGTAGGTGGGCCACTGTTGAGGGAAAGGCATTGATGTGGTTATGAGGTAAGTGAAAAGTGTGAAGAAAACATGGAGTGGCTGAATCGCAGTTCTTGGCTTGCCTCTGCATAAGCTGTGACCAGAAGGACAAAATATCTCTGGACTTCATTTTGTACAGAATAGAGCTTATTTATAGTAGTGCTGGTCATTGAATTCTGCACAGCTGCTGGCCTGTCTCAAACATGGGAAATGTGCACCTCTGCTAGCACAACAATTTGACTGAAGGAAAGTATAGATTAGAATTAGCGGCACTGTGAACAGCTGAGTACTACAGCTACCCTGCCATGGGCTTTCCTCGGAGAGGTCTACAGCCTACATGTTTGGACATGAAGCTTCAGTGAGGGTTAGTGTGTGAAAAGATATCTGTTGATTTACATAAGTTAAGGATTTGGCACCTATTTGGCATATACATATGAACAAAATAATTTCCTCAAGTATTGCTCAGTGTATGTCTGCAGTACTTTGTTTTGCTGCTCTGTGGTACCTTTTGCATGGCCATTCCTTTGCTAACAATGATAAAACCATGTGCTTCTAGGTCTTAATGTATAGCATGAGAAAAAATTCATAGTGGTGTCATACTGCTAACTGGAGTTGCAATAGAAAAAGTTATGTCATTACAATTCCACAATCCCCACCAAAATAAGGCTAATATAAAATCTATTAATGAAGCTGTTTAATTGGAAGATTAAGGCAATATACTCAGTGGGGAGGAAAGTTTGACTGTAAATGTGTGAATTCCACACTAGAATAGTTGTTCAGATATTTTGGAAGTAGGACCCCCTGAGTATTGGACAGGATTCACAAATTTCTGGATATTTTAATAGAAAGAGAAAACCGTGCACCTGCCAGCACTGAAAAGTTCAGAAGCCATCCCTGCAGAGCAATCTCTGTCTGCAGTACAAAGACTTGACCTACAAAAAACAGACTAGCTACAATAATGTTCTCCATGCACTTCATTTTATGTTTTCCAAAGGGTGATGCATTCCCTCCTGACAGTAAAATTACTTCCAGTTTGTTTTAAACAACCTTCTGTTGTATAGAAATAGCTAAAAGCAGGGGAGATTATGCTTCATTTGTGCAAATGCCCTTTTACAGGCAAAACTATACTTTTTCAATTATTACTCTTGCCATCAGGAGGGCAAGTAGTTATAAAAATTGTAGTTATATCTGCTTTTTTAAATAATGTGGCCTTAGAAATAAAAAAAAAAAAGTCATTCCCGATCATTCTTCGACCTACTCAGGTAGAATTAGGTTATTTTATGTGATAACAATTTAATTCAAAGGGGATGGATCTAAATATTACTTGACTTACTCAGGGAGGAAATTTCTTATTAGTCTCAATAAGGCAAAGTGAAAAATGCAGGGACACTGGTACTTTCTGAACTATCCTGAACAGCTACATTGCCTTTTCCTGGTTATTTAAGCCTGGGACCAATGAAAGAGCTGAACACCTGCTAACCACCCTCCTCTACCTGAGAGCAAATAGGGTATGAGGGGCCCAAAGAAGAAAAGCAAGGTGCATCTTGGAAAGCAGATCTTCCTGGAGCCAGGGATTATTCACTGAGATCTTTCACCCGTGTCCACATAAGTGATAATATGTCCATCCTGGTGAGGAATGCCTGACTCATCCTCTCAGCTGGTAAACTATAGTAGTCTCCCAGGGAAAGATATGGTCATTTCTTCTACAAGATGCACAAGCATACTATGTGTCTCAATGTTCATAGTGAAAAGAAATGTTTCCTAATATCTTTTGTCTTTAAACAAACTCCTAGGATACTTGAGGCCAGTGATAATCACACTGCCATTTTTTAATTAGATTAATTCATGATTTAGGTAAATTAATTTTCAGAGCTGAAGTTTAGGTTTTGATGTTATTTTGTAACTTTTAGGATGGAAGGCATAAATAGCTGCAAAAATTAAAAAAAAAAAAGTGAAAATAGAAACAGTTTCTTGTGAAAGCATGAGTCTGATGAAGATAACAGCAAAACTCATGCATTTGGTCAAGGTGAAGATTTCACCTGTGGTGTCTTCTCCTGTTCCACCAATGGGAATGCTTTCTTGACAAACACATTTAACCCTTTTTTCCCATGCTTAAAATTGGGATAAAAATATATAGCAATCACTGCAAGGATCTTGGAATATCTTTGCTGCAAAATAGTGTAGAGTGTGAAATGCTGTGTCTCAGGTGGAATCACATTGTTTCCTGCATCTCTCTGAGTCGGCCCTGCTCGGCCAGCTGCCTCGTGGCTCAGGCCTATGCCGGCCTCTGGCCATTCTGAATACTGAGGCTGTGGTTCAATATCACAGCTCTCCAGCCACTCTCCACAGCCTTGTTGGATCATCTATCCTGCCTTGAGGGAAGGATTTTATTGGAAGCCAGATTTTATACAAAAAAAAAACCCCAGCATTTGACAGATTTTGTTTGGCAATTGCAGGTGCAAGGACTGATTCACTGTCTCTTCAGCTCAGGCTCAGCATATGCAGGTTCTGTTTAGGTTTCAAAGAGGGAAATATAATTTCAAATCTGTGTGCATCTTTCTGACTGCCCTATGAGTGCCCTTTTTTCTTTTTTAAATCCCTACTCAGACACACTTCCCCCAACACTGCTTTCCATTCGCATCTGCTTTCAAGGCTAGAAAAGACGTGTCACAGGGCCAAAATCTTTGTTATTTCCAACTTCCTTAACCTCTTTTTTAATAATTCTGAGCTAACCGTGGAGCACTACTTGCTGGCATCCTTCTATGGGCTTGACAATGCTAGACCAGCAATCTTACCCTTTTCCTTTACGCGGAGATCATTTGAGTCAACTGCAGCGAACGTGAAACTGAATGCTCGTGAACTCTGCCATTCATCATGCAAGGCATTTGCGATTGTGTATAACTTTTTTTAGCAAAGACTTGATTTCTGCTGTTTATAAAGATGCCCTGGTGCCTGTGAGAACAGCAGTAATATGCAAAGGAAGGCTTATGAGTGATAAGAATATTCCTCCTCCATCCCAGTAATTAGATTTTAAAAGATTTCATGGAGTAGAGCAGCTTCAGAAACAACCATTCTTTTCCTATTCCTATCAACAATGGATAGCTAAAAGATGCTTACTGATTTCCCTCCTGAGTAATACAGTTCAATGTATAGAAATTAATCATGTTTTATAAAAGCTGATGGGCAACACTGATTTTTACAAGTGGCTGTTTCATTAGCTCAGATATTATTATTGATTAACTTTATGGTAGGGCCAAAGCAGATCTATTTGTTTTATCACAGGATTGCTCATGATGCATAGCAGCCGCTTGTGCTGATTTGTTTAGTGTGGGATATGTGTCATATTACAGGATTTTGTTTCATATGACTTTATTAACAGGAGGAATGTGGAGTTCTGAGGTTAGGTTTAACTAATGATATTAGTCTATAATGTCCAAAACTAGTTTTTCATCAATGGCACAGCCTGTTTTGTTCTGAATGCTTAAATTGTTCTATGATCAACAAGGGATAGCTAAAAGATGCTTAATGATTTCCCTCCCTTGTATATGCAGTGCTAGATAAGCCTTATGTCTCTAGATTCTAACTGGTACTGGCTGCTTGTTCAAATTACAGATACAATTAAACAAAGTGACTTAAAAGTGTACTGATAAAAACTGGCAGAGTTATTTCTGCCTGGGCTGATAAACAGCACTTGACTTTCCCCAAACCATTCTACCACCCACCTTCCTTCCAGCTATAAGTGGGATGTCATGGCAAAATGACAAATGTTCCCTGTTTAATACTTGTTCATGACGAACTGCTTCACATTTCCTTTTGAGGAAAAGTAAAATTCTTAACTATGATAATTCCTTCAGGTTTTCTACATTTTATAAAAAAAAAAAACCTTGATATTTCATAACCTCTTTGAAAATGTTAGTGTTGAGATACAACGTTACACCATGTCCATAACTCCCCTCGGGAAAATCTTCACTTATGTAGGGTTTCTACATCAAGAAACAAGGCACACAGATTGTATAATGTTTGTGCTGTAGGAATATGTGATATTGCAAGGGATGTTATAATTCTTCTGCAATGTACTTGGGATATGTGAGTTGTAACAAATAGTTAAACCAAGCTTTGTTTGCATAGTCCAGGTATAGAGAAGGTCGTTTACATGGGCTGAGCCTCCTTGCATTGCTGTGGGAGATTTTTAAGAGATCAGATGAGAGCGAGCAGCTTTCTCCTTTGAACACACTTCCCATTCTCCTTCCTCACCTCACTTGGTGGACCAGGGATCTTCTTATCAGACTCTTCTTACTTCGTAATCTTTCCTTGTTTTACAAGGCAAATTCTTTCCTCGATCTTCATGGATAACATCTCTAGCAAATTCTTCTTACATTATTAAATATATGAACTGTGAAATTGTATGGAGACTTTGAAACAGAAGTGGAAAGATGTAAACTCAGCACATACAATATAGTCACATGTTATGAGATTAAACTATTTGAAATCTGTAACATCTAAGGGACAAAGTAAACTTCAGACTCCATTTGTGGGAAAATCAAGTTTTTGGAGTCAAATGTTCCAGGGGTTTCTGTCTGAGACCTTGTGCAAGCTCGACATTAACTTGCCTGATTGCAGAGGCTGGGGCAATAAATCTCTGAGCAGGTAGGAGCCCATGAGGTGCTGGGGCTGAGGAGGACTGCAGCCGCGGGTGGTGGGGATGCACTCAGAGGGTGCTCCTGAAGAGTGGAGACAGGCAAGGAGCTGTCTGGTGCACTCAAGGGCCAGGCTGAACAGGGGACCTTGATACATGTTTCCCCAAAATCTTAATATATCATTCTAATAACTGAATTGAACTATCATGGGAGCCTTGTGATGAGGTTTCTCCCTGGGTCTTTTCTCAGCCAGGAGTGACATTGCTTGAGATTTACTTTTATTGCTACAGTTTATCAAGGAGTATTCCAGTTTATCCAGTGTGCATGACACATGGAGAGGCAGATTAAGACCAGAACTTTATGATTGTTAAAACCAAGCAATTAGGCAAGAAAATGTGGAATACACCTTTGGGAAAACGTCAGTAATTTTAACTACACACAAGTTTATTGCTGATGGATTTTCTCCATAAAATCACAGCATTGCAAAAATCCTTTAAGGAGAAATTGATTTCTTTATCACGTTTCATTTTCAGTGTCTGGATTTTTTAAACTATTTTTCTTTTTGTTTTTTACTTTATTTCTGTTTAAGCCTTAATCCTGTCCCTTACCACTGTTTTTTTGTGCCTAATTTTAGGAGAATTTTTCTTCTTTCTGCACCTACCAATGTTATTTGCTGCTTTGAAAGTAAATAATAGTTATCTACTCTTTGAATACAACTTCATCAGGGGCTGTAGCTGCTTTTGAGCACATCTCTCATAGTGATACCATAATTCTTTATTTGCTGGTAAGAAAATAATGTAAGACTTTACCTTAGTCAAAATACATAGCATGTACTGTTTATTTCTCATCTACCAGGGGCTTTACACTGTCAGTGACCTAATATGTTTTTGAAAAATCCAAATTTTAGTAACCGTTAGCTTGTAAGGATTCAGAAATGGATAGTGTATTACAACTGTTCAATCTAGACACTAGACCTAGAAAGATTAGAATAAAGAAAATTTCAGCTTTTCTGCTTTTCTGCAAAAGGTAAATCTTCCCTGTACTGGAGTCTTCTGAGGCTCCTCTGCCTGATGTGATTTTTTTAAAAATAACTGCCCATGTGTGATGGTTTAGCCCGAATTACCACATGGTTTCTCGCTCACCCTCCCCTTCCCCAGCGGGATAGGGGAGAGAATTGGGAAGGAAGGGGAACTCGTGGGTTGGGATGAAGACAGGTTACTAAAATAATAAAGGAAAACTACAATAATAACAGAACATAAGGATATTAAAATATAAAAAATGAACAATGTACATTTTCTCACCACCTGATGTCCCAGTGAGCGATACAGCCCGTCCTGAGCAGTGATCACAGAAACAAAACCAAGCGGCAAGCAAAGGAGCAGAAGGGAATCAGTAAGGTAGAGGGAACGATGCCAGTGAATGAGAAAGAGTGATGGATGCTGGGAAGGCAGGTACCTATCCTGGCCAACCCCCACTTATAATACTGAGCATGACATTCATGGCATGGAATACTCTCTTTGGCCAATTTGGGTTAATTATTCTGTCTGTCTGTCTCCCAGCTTCCTGTGTCTGCACACTGGTGAGACTTGAAAAGTCCTTAGTCTCATTCACAACAACTCATATCAGGGTGTTTATCAACATTCTTCACACATGAAATCCAAAATATACCAGCTACTGAGAGGAAAATTAACTCCACCCCTGCCGAAACCAGGACACTATGTTTCAAGGGTTACTTGAATGAGTATTTTTTCCATGTATAACTTGCCCTTCATGTAACTTTCACCCCTTTAACCATCATGCAGACGGTCCAATATTTTTGATAACTCTTGCCAGTTATGTACTAGATACTATAGAGTGTTAGAAAAGAAAGAGAAGTAGTAGAGCAAAAATTTCTTCATAATATTAACATGTTCATATAACTCACAATGCTGAGGAACCAGGAGTAGTTCTTTTGTCTGGTCTTTTGTTTTCTACCAATAAACACAGTTTACTCGCATGAAAACACAGTAGTTCTTTAAGTGTTCTTTGCTGAACTTCATCAGGCCTCTAACCTGAACTGTGTGACCTCATATAAATATTTCTCTTCCTGGTTGTTGTTTTTTTTTTTTTCTGCCTGTACTTTGCCCTGTAGTCTTATCTTCACGTCAAAATTAATTTTGGGCATGTTCACAAAGCTGACTGCAGGCTGACTTGAACTTTGTTCCCATTGAGAGCCAGCTGGCCAGAGGCCAACTCCAGCCACGTCACAGTGCTTGAGCTGCTGAGCTGTGCTTCTCAGCAGGTCCCACTAAATGCATCCAAGCGTTGAGCAGGCAGGATCACAGCTTGCAGTTCAGAGGCAGCTTGTGCCTGCCCAGTTCAGAGCATCAGCAAAGAGAGCTCACGCCTGCGTGTCATTCCCGGGGCAGGAAGTCCTTTATCTGACCACAGTCTCTCTCCTTCTAGAAACTCAAAGAAGGAAGGAATTTAATAATTTTCCATACTTATTTATGCTAACTGTTATTTGAACCTCTTTCTCATATCATAATGTTTGCCTTTTTCTGGGGTTTCTTTTTGGCTTACCTTATAACACACTATTGAAACCTTTTATTATGACTTATTATGTGCTTTGCTAATTAAAACTCATGTTCTGTTTTAACTTTTCCACTTTTATCTCCAGAGGCGTAGTAGGGCAGGGAGGCTACTTAGTAGTGTACAAATTAATTTGTGCTTTTTCCATGACCTCTTTTTCATGTTTAGTTGATTGGAGATTGCCAGTGTGGTTACACTGGCCTGTCACTACTCTTTCTGTCTAAAGGTACTTGGAATTTTACTATGTCTCTTTCAGTAACTGCCATCTCCCTTCCATCTGTCCCTCACTTTACTTTCCTGAGAGACTTCCTCTGCCTGTTCTCTGAACCTGCTGGCCCTTGTACTGCTGTGCTTGTCTTTGCAGAATACCAGTTTCATCCTGCAGTTGCTTTCACCTCAAGTACTACATATCTGTAAAATCTTGGTCAGGTATTCTCTAATGGAACAAAATCTATTTTATCTATTCCCTCAAAAGTTTCCCCCCTTCGGAAGGGAAAAAGTGTCCTCTGTGCATATTCACGCCTCCTCAGCACTGGTCTAAACTGAGTCCCTCTGTTAGAAGCAAGTACTGCCATTGGAACGCACCTTTTCATCCTTCAGAAAAGTCATGGCCACATACCTCTGCCTTCTAGTGAGCTAAAGTGACATTTCACAACACTGAAGATCCTGCCTCCCTTCCCGTATTCTGTTTAGTGCCCACGGTCCCTCCACCACCAATGTGCAAGTCCCAATAAAAGTTTATTGTGTTATTTTAACTAAATACTAAAAACAGTAATATGCAATTTATCCTTGATTGATATAATCTCTCTGAGAGCCTCTCAGAACTATTTCTTGCGGTATTCTTGTTGGCCAGGTGTAGCTTTTCATTTATGTATGAAACAACAGAGTCCTTCTCTTACATCATAACATATAGTCATGAATACATAGTATTTCCTCACAGCCTTATGTGAAGTTAATGCCAAAAGCAATTATGGGATTGGCACAAAATGAGAAGACAGAATTTATTTTTTAATCTCAGCTAGTACGGGAGTATATGTAATTTGTCTAGAGAAATCCTTAGTATGTATGCAGAGTTTTAATATGGAATTTGCAGCAACTATACCCACAATTGGAAGAATCTCTGTCTCTTTACTTCTGAAAGAGCTCTTCCCCTGCACCTTTCTCCAGCCATCTGTCACCACAGCTGTAACTCCCCTCTAAATAAGATCTGAGCCCCAGCTAGTTTCAGCTCAGGAGCTGCCTGAGCAGATACAGTTTCTGTGTATTTGGTAACCCTCACTGCATCCTTTTTCCAGAGCACAACTTGAACTCATAAACAGAGATTAAAGTTACTGTTCTCCCTCCCTGAGTTTGAAAACTGTATATTTAAATGAAGGTGACTTTATGCTTTTTATGATTGTCATTGTTAAATTACTTTTATAGCATCTTGCTTCTCTAGGATTCGCTGAGTGCTGCCATACATTGTTTAAGGATTCATCTTCTATTCATTTGTGCTTGTACTGGTCACTTTGATTTCAGTGGCACTGTGAAAGAATAGTTTATAGGAAAATGACTTATTTCTGCTCCATTAGAGAGCACAAAACAGCTTGCAAGAAACACATCTCAGCCTTTGAAGTTGGTTTATGGTAGTTTCTTTTTTACCCTTTAACTCGTTGCTATTGCTTGATAACCAGCAAGTTCTAAATCGCTCCTATTAAAGTTGACGGGTCCTTGTCAGAATAGAGAGAGATTATTCACAGTATGCATTTAACCTGACAATAGATGTGACTGTGTCACCCTTCAGCCCTGTTGGTTTCCAGATTAACATTAAAACAATTCTGAGGGAAGTCAGCAGCAAGAGCGGTTTCCATTTTTGCAACTGGGAGATATTTGAGAAAAAAACTAGTAAGGAAGAAAGAGAAAAACGTGTTTTTCCTAAGGAAGCACTTAGGTTTTGAAATAACACTCAGACCAATTCACCTATTTACTAAGATTAATTCAACTGCTCAATAATATATAATTCTCTGTATATGTGTTATGTATAAAATATTATAATCCTCTACATTTTAACAAAAAGTTACCATTTAAAAAAATATTTGTATGGAAAATGCCTCTATGGTTTTATAGTCTTCATTTGGTAGAAGTGAATTATTTCAACAATACATTTATCACAGTTTTAATAAGCATAGTATTGAACTATTATTGATACATTTATTGGCTTTCCATTAAAACAATAATATCTTAAATCACAGTTGGTGAACAATTAGGAAAAAAATAGACTTCAACAAATGAAAAAAACTTTGATAACTTTGTGAAAAAAGCTTATGTTTAGTGGCATTTTTAAACAAAAAACTCCTAAGTAAGAGTATTGAATATTAATACATATGAAAGAAAACTCTTCAAAATCAATAACTGAATGTACCCCAAAGTATCTTCTGTCTTTTCACCTTCTAAAACTGATTCTTCAGGACATCTGAGAGGTATGTTGCTGGGAAAGATGAAAAAGACAACCTCACTACCTAACCTTGTGGATTTTGTTCCCTTAACTTTAAGAATAAAAAGAACACTTTCTTCTTATTTTTCAATGCCATTCTGACACCAGTGCAATAAACAAGCATGCAAAAGTAGTCTTCTGTTTTGATGTCTATTTCAACATTGCCAAGTTAACAATGTAATAGATCTACCAAAAATGTAAATTGACTCTGAAAACCAGTATCAATTCAAGGACTGTATAATGCTTGCATTGTCTAACTTGAGTTCCCTACTTTTTTGTTTTGTCTATAGACACCCTATTTTTGGCCATCAAATTGTTGGGAGCCGGAAAATACAGACTATGGTCAGTGTAGAAATCTTTCCTATTTCTTTCGGGAATTATGTGTTATATGAATGAACACATCATTGCAGTCTGTCTTGTTTAATCATCCCACTGTTAAAAACATAATTATATGTCATGTAATTCCTGATATTATATATATATATATATAAAATATATATAATTGCTGATATTGAAATGAATGTGTTGTAACCTTTTTCAAAGTTTCTTAAAAGTTTATTGAAGTAAGATTTGGAGTTGATATGGGGCGGTAAGCCTTAAAACTCATCAAAACCTACCTTGCCACTTACATCTTCTGTTTGCTCCAGGAAACACAGTTATTTACAGTCACAAAGTCTCAGTGAACCAGAGGACACTTTACTGATGGTTGTGCAATAGTTATTCTCAGAATCAGAACCAATTATGTGCCTAGTTTAGATCTCTTATTTCTGATGTACGTAGTGTGGAAAATGATTTCTTAGGGAAACTGATATAGTTCTAATATGAACCATATTAGAAAATACCTTGTTTATTTGCTATTTCTTGGGGTTTTATTCATAAATTACACATTGTAATTACTGATGTGTGCTTAGGCAGGAAAATCTGAAGATAATAGGTAGTAAAACATTGAAAAAACCTTTATAAAATTATAACCAAAATTAGGTGCCTCTGTACACCAAATAGTGACCTAATTTTTAAAGAAAATGGATTATCTATGTCTTGTCTCCTGTTCATTCTAATCCATACTGTGAGTACTCAGCTCATCTGAAGACCAGGCCCCTTATTCAGGTAACTAAGCATGTAGATTATATCTTACCTTTTCAAAAACTTAAACTTTGAAAGTCTCGATTTATAGCTTTTCAGGAATTTGGATGTGGGTTCACTTGTAATATGGATTCAATCTCAGCCCTTGGGAGCTGAAAACCACAGGGATGGATGGTTCCAACAGACACTTCCTTCCTTTCCACAGTGGACACAGTTTAATTACAAATACATTACTAAAAAAAATAATTTCAAACTGAGATTCTCAGCAGAGCTGAGTGCCTTTAAGGTACAGTTTGAAAACTGTGACAGTTTCCTCATCCTACAGAAGGAGAAAAATGTTCATCTTTCTTTAAAAAGCTGAGATTTGAAGATGTCCAGCAAATAGTTATTGAAAGCCACAAAGGGGGAGTAATTAGTATCTCACCTGACTGATTAGCAACTCCATATGGGGAAATTAGTCACTGAAGGAGAAGTGCTGGATTTACCACTTATTGTGATGTTTTTTCCTTTCCTTGAAAGTCTTACTTGCTCTTCTCAGAGGGGCACTTCAGTATAGTCTCCTAATATACTAAAGATCAGAGAGTCATTTATTATGGTTTTAAGACACATTGAGTTGTTTAACCATAATGCATATTACATTACCAGGGGGATTTTAAAAAATAAATGTATGCTTAAAAGGTCTGAACTTGAGATCAGGCTGAGAAAATTTCTATTAATATCTAAATTAGGAGACACTAACATTCCAGTCACAGCTGATCACTGGACTGGGCAATCAATTACATAACTTAGTCAGTAAATTGAAATCTTATACAATCTGTCCAGTTTTTGCATCCCAGAAATACAGAACTGGACTTGGGATCAGTTTCTTCATCATGTGGGGAAGTGCCTTTGTTAAGCAGTAAAAGTACTGGTTTTAGAGGTTTTGAAATTTAACTATAAGACCTGTAATATATGTTCCAGTGGGGAATTTAAACTATTCTGTTGCAGAGGGGTAAAGGAAGGGAAAGCCCCAGCCCTGCCATCTCATTGCTCCGAGTCATGAGCCAAAGGTGCAAGCCTGTAAGAAACCCACTTGCAGCTCCCCCATGCACCAGGGTCAGAGCGTTGCACTAGATCTACCTAAGATGGCTGTATATTGCCAGAATTGGCTAATGCTAGAGCAGTTGCAGGAAAATAAATCTTTAAGACAACTTTTCAATAGTGTTCTTATTAGGTTAGAGTGCTGCCAGTCCCAGAAATTAGCATTTGCCTTGTGACCTGAGGATTTTTTTCCAATACCTTTCTATAAATATAAAGAGAGAGCAGATAAGAGGAGAACTAAATACAGCTGCTTGCAAAAAGGATCATGTAACTGTTGTAAACAATTGTCATCAGAGGAATACAGAAAAATTAAACAGATACTATTCAAGAATCCAAAATAAATCTAAAGTAGGATTGAAACAATTTGAGGATATTAAAGGATAAATTCCACCTTAAATACACTGCAAAGAGGTTCTGCAGATTTTCACTGTAGTTCTATTACATCCTAGAAAATATAATAATTAGAATTTATGTTACTACAGATACGCAAATGCGTTTTTCTTATCATGAATCATAGAATCATAGAATGGTTAGGGTTGGAAGGGACCTTCAAAGGTCATCTAGTCCAACCCCACCTGCAAGAAGCAGGGACATCCCTGACTAGATCAGGTTGCTCAGAGCCTCATCCAGCCTGGCCTTGAACGTTTCCAGGGATGTATTATGGTGCTGGCCAGTGCTTCCATTTTCATGTACTTGTCCTGAACAAGCTTGAAACTGCACCTCCTAAAACTAATGACTGTGGATTAGATGCATTAGGCGTCTCCCAAAGCCAGCAAGAAGTAGGCTTTCTGTGTAATCTTCCTTTATCAAAGTTATTAACGAAGCAAACCACTTTCTGTGGCATTGACCTAATTTTACAAGTCTTTGAAAACACACTACAAGTTTATTTTAATTTAAAAATTACATCCAACCATCTACCATTACTCACCCATAGCTGGGTTACTGTCCAGAACGTAACATACTGCCAGGAAAATAATTAATCTTAAACTAGAAATTAAATTAGATTGAGATAATGCATGTGTTAGTTTATTACCAGAGCTAACTTGGAAACAAATAATCTTTATATCTTTGTATAATAAGTTAGTATCTTCTCTAAAATATAATTTCTTGTTTTACATGTGCTTGTAATATCAAATAGTTTCGTTGAAGAACATTTGAAGAAAAAAGACATGAAAAGAGAATCTTCCAAAATGTCAAGAAACTGCAGACCTGTTCTCATGATAAAGTTATAGTGCAGCGCTATTTTTTGGTGGCAAAAAGAAGGCTTGGGTTAGTTTATTGGAATCATGTAGCCTTTGATTGTAACTATCAAAATATTGTCCATCTGATCATTCTGAGGTTACTAAGAAACTTAATTTTTACAAAATGCTGAAAAATCTCCCTCCTTTTTCCTTGAAAATCATACTATAAGAGGTCTAAAAAGAGATGGCTAAAATTGCAAGTAATTTTCAAAAAAGCAGGTTCTTAGGTTCCATCTGTTGAAGATACCCACTTTAATGCCATACATCTTAGAGTCCACCCATACATGGGTTCATGTTGTTCTGTGCAGAATCCCGAGTTTTCAGTGGGATTTTATTAATGAAAAGAAGTATGCACATTTATAGTAATTTTTTTTTTGAGACTAATGTAGTTCAAATCACTTTGTGTTTCCTGTGAGTCAAATCATGTTCCTGAATTATGATTTGGTTTTGTGACAAATAGAACTGGATCTCAGTTCAGAAAACTGGCTCTGGAAATGAACACAGCTAGCGGCTGAGCATATGACCTACATGTAATCACCTTCTCTTTTTTTTACAGATGTAAATTTGTAAATATCAGAATAGTAATTACTATCATGTATCATGTTTTTCACATATTGAAAATTTTCATATAATTTTCTCTCTAGAGTATGTTACTTATTTCACATGCTTAGCTTCAAATCCCTCTATGAAAACTTGATTATTTCATAGATTTTCATTCATTTTGCTGCACCCTTTTCCATGGAGTAACTGACTAGAAGGAGAACTGTACAGAGGATGCATTATATAATTTCTTTGCCCAAATGCTCAGGCAGGATTGCCTTGGCAACAGCTTATTAGTAAGCAATTTGTGTTTGAGAAATATTAAGCCCTATTGCTTGCCTGAATTCTACTGGAAAAATGCATGTGCTCAGCATCTCTGGAAATCTATACATAAATATGAGTCAGTAGCTTGGGGCAAAACTGGTAGCAGAGTAGCATTTTCTTTTATATAAATTTTTGGGTATGAATACAAATTTATTTGTAAAAAATTATGCCACAAGAACAAGGAGAATAGTTTCTGGAGAGCTCTACAGTTCAAATCTTGAATCTTCATGACCAATTCCCATTTTTTTCAACAGCTAGTGACAATCAGTGTGCATCAGCAATGACTCGTACAAGCAATCCTCTTAGGTCCTTAACAGAGACCCTTCCTTTAAGGACCTGTCTCAAAGCATCTCAAAATTTACTGGATTTCTAGGTGTAGCAAGAAACAAACTCTTTCCACCAGACTCAAGTAATGTGCTAAATTGTTGCTAAGACTGGGTTGTGGATCCCTAAGTAAGTGACTTTGCTTTAAGAATCACAGAATCACAGAATTATCATGATTGGAAAAGACCTAAAAGATCATCCAGTCCAACCATCACCAATACTTCTCAGCTAAATCATATCCCTCAACACAACATCCAAGCGTTTCTTGAACACCCCCATGGTGGGTGACTCCACCACCTCCCCGGGCAGTGCATTCCAGTGCCTGACTACCCTTTCCGAGAAGTAATATTTCCTAATGTCCAGCCTGAATCTCCCCTGGCGCAGCTTGAAACCATTGCCTCTAGTTCTATCACTGTCTACACGAGAGAAAAGGCTGACCCCTAGCTCACCACAACCTCCCTTAGAGGAAGTTATAGAGAGTTATAAGGTCTCCTCTGAGCCTTCTGTTCTCCAGACTGAACAATCCCAGCTTCCTCAGCCGCTCCTCATAAGGCCTGTGCTCCAGACCCCTCACCAGCTTCGTAGCCCTCCTCTGAACACGTTCCAGGGCTTCAATGTCTTTCTTGCAGTGAGGGGCCCAAAACTGAACACAGTACTCGAGGTGTGGCCTCACCAGTGCCGAGTAGAGGGGACAATTACCTCCCTGTTCCTGCTAGTAACACTGTTTTTGATGCAAGCCAGGATGCCGTTGGCCTTCTTGGCCACCTGGGCACACTGTCGGCTCATGCTCAGCCGAGCATCAATCAGTACCCCCAGGTCCGTTTCCTCTACACAGTCCTACATATCTACATATAGAGAATATATTAACTAAGATCTTTGTGGCAGGACTAAGTGAGGAGTACAGTCTATCAGGAGAGTAGTCCCTCAATAAAATGGGGTTGGGGCCAGTGCTTGCTAAGCATAAAATTTAATCTGAGCAGAACTGAATCAAATGAACTTTAGGAACAGACTTACATTAGCAGAAAGATGGAAGAGCTCACATACAAGATTTTTTTCCACTCTGAATTTGTATCCCATTGTATTTCTCTGCTGAGCTACATAATTCACTCGTTGGGACCTATCTCTGTAATATAAATGGTGAAAAGAAAGTCTCACTTCAACAAGCGTGTCCTGAATTTTGTTCTGATCCTTGCTAATCCTGACATTGACAAAGCATCACAGCGAGGGCTCTGTAAGCAGGAGGCATTTTCTGAAAATGCTTTCCAATCAGGTCATCTCTTCAGAATTTTGTACTTACATGAATTTTTCTTTCATGAATGTGTTACTTATTTCAAAAATGTGGAAAATGTGTTTGGGCAATGCAAAGTATGAAAAGGTAAATGAACCAAGTGCCTGTTTTCTGCAACATTATTTTAAAAGCATTACTTCAAAAGCATTATAATAATCTGCATCTAGATCCCCTATAAAAAGAGATAAAATTTCTTATCAGAATAAATTTACAGGTTTAGAAACATAATTCATAATTTTCAGAATTGCTTTCAAATTACTGTGTTGAGTAAACTAAATAGCTTTGTCTGTTTCATTATCAATACGGAAATTAGAGCTTTCAGGCCATGAAGGGAGCAGGGACAACAAATGCTTTTTTCTGTAGTCATGCACTGTCTTACCACTGATAGCCCTTTGCCAAGTGGGCACAGAGTAATTCCTCTCTTTGTTAAGTAATTACCACCTTCTGATGCCATCTGATTTTTACCATTTAGAAGAAAATACTAATTTCTGACATCTTCAGCCTTGTCTTGGACTGCACATGCCCTAAGTGGTTTCTTTGCAAAATCAGTGTATTTGGATTTGTTGCACCTCCTCTTTTAAGAAGCTTTTTAGCAAGTACATTTGAGTCCCCCTTAAATCTGATAACCTTAAAAGGAGGTAGAAAGCTTTTTTTTTTTTTTTTTGGTGCCAAAGGAGGCTGTTAAATTCTTGAATGCAAATTGAAAGCATTATGTTAATGTCAAGAAGTATGAAGTAATTAAATGGATGCAATTTTAAATTAGATTTGATAATAAGACATTCTTTATCTGATTCTTTATCTGATCCCATAGTTTATGTAGCTTGGGTGGCATCTCTTCCCTATCTCTTTTTGTCACCCTGCAAGACTTTTCCAGGCAAAAGTCACCTGGGAACTTTTGTGTGTTGAAGATGAATTTGTATTTTTCTAATTCTTGAGCTCTCTGGTAGTTTGAAATGTGATTTTTCTTGCCCTTGGTTTATGTAAGAAAGTCCTCTATACTAAATCTATAATCAAATTGCATTCCTTAAATGTTATAGTGTGATCAGATAGTAAAAAGTAGAGAAAGGGAGGAGTGTGACCATTTGGCAATTTAGTGCTCATAAGCTATCATGGTTTTTCTTCTAATTTAATGTTATTCGCATTTACTAAAGAGTGTAGTTTCTTTATAAATACATGAGGCTGATTTGTGAACCATTTGTCCGCCTAAAAAATTGTTATCCTTTTTTTTTAAGACTAACTGAAACTCAATAGCTATTACAAAAAGAAAAAAATTTTTTTTTTTTTTTGTTGGATAAAAGCAGAGGTGACCTAGAGATGGTATAAATAGCTTTAGAAATCCTGGTGTTTAAATAACATAGTGGATTTCTTTTTCTCCATCCCGCAGTCATGTTCTGTGCCAATTGTCCTATAATTCTCCATGTGATGCAGGCACTCACATATGAAGGAAGAACTTCTGTCTGCTCACAGGGCACTTTGAAACCCATAGACCTTGCAGTACTTTCTATTTTCTTTGCTTTTTAAATACTCACTAGGCATGTACACTAACTCTGAAACCAGAATTTTGACTCACAGAAAGTATAAATTTAATTTGACCTAAGAGATAATAAGCGTTCACTGAAAGTTACATCCACCATCTGGGGCTGAATCAAGCTGTAAACCACTGACACTGGGGCAATCATGTAGGGAGGCTAAGTTTGTGTACATGGTGGTGGATGTGTAGGTGGCATTATCCATGGTCTTCAGAGGCCTGGTGTACTTCCATTGACTTTACCTGAGGCTTTTTCTCTGCTCTGGTGAGAGGGAAGTTTTAGCCCCGTTTTAGCAACAAGCTTAGATTCCCCACTTTAGTTTTTGAGTGGAAGCTCTGTATTTTTTCAGTAAGTGTGTGTAATATTTGTACTCAATCCAGCTTCTTGATTCTAGAAGAAAACCTGTAATTATCACTATGACCTTATTTAAGGAAAAAAAAATCTATAGAGATTTCTTAGGAGATTCAAGTACAACTGAACAGTCAAGAATAGGAAACAAGGGTAGCTAACCATGAAAATGGGTTATTTTGGATCCAACAGTGTAAAAACTTGCAAGAGGGAAAGCCCAGACACCGTCTTCATGCAACTCACTGTAACACTGCAGTCTCACTTTAAATTTTCAAGTTGCCCACGTTTTGTGAATGCCTGAACAGAATTTTCAAGAACAAGTATTCTGTATTTACTGCACAGCTAACAAAGTGTGTTTTAGTACTGCTTTGTGGTTCAAATGCCCATTTATAAACATCACCATCTTTCATCTTTC
This sequence comes from Tetrax tetrax, assembly GCA_009806455.1. Lineage (NCBI taxonomy): Eukaryota > Metazoa > Chordata > Aves > Otidiformes > Otididae > Tetrax > Tetrax tetrax. The sequence goes on from WHYT01017617.1 coordinate 211,665, forward strand.
ATTATGAAATGTTGCATTTTAATACCACCTTTAAAATTATTGGCAAATCTGTTTGCTCATGATAATCAGTAACTTCCAAAGCACAAGCTATAGCATCTAATATATAATTCAGTTTAGTGGGGGCAATTATGTTGATTGCAAAATCCCTCAGAATACACTGTCTCTAAAAATAAGTGTATGTGGCAGTCCATGTTTAGCAAATTGAGGTTATTAATCAGACCTTGTTCCTTGCTTATCATTCATCCATATGTTAAGCATTTTTCAGCATCTCTGTCAGGGAGCAGCAAGAGGGGGCAGCTCCGCAAGGGAAGAGAAGCAAGAGCTGAGGGTTGCAACCATGCAAGCAGGGGCAATGGCCTTGCAGACAAAGTCTCAAGTGACCAGGAAGGTCCAAGGTCAAGCCAGGAAGGTCAGGGCAGTGTTGGTAAGGTATAAGCTTGGTTAGAGGCATACCTACAACATAGCTTAAGCCAGGGCCAGGGGAAGTAACTGGGCTTAAGCACAGCTCCTGGGCAGAGGGGACCTGAGTGAAGACCTGGAATGGGCTGCTCAGGGCAATTACAGCTCCTTGGTGTACTGAGAGCCCTGACCAGGGCCCTGGGAGGTGGGGGTAGATAAATAGAGAAATAAATAGAGAAATAGAGTGACTTTTAGTTGGAGAACCTTTCTGCAGATTGCACTTCTGCATGAAGCTGTAAAAACATTGACAACTCATACAAACTATGGGATTAGAAAAGTAGACCCTGTCATTCTCCAAAATGCTGAGGGTTCCTGACTCTGCTTTGAGAGGGAAACAGACTGACATCCTCCCCAGAGGCTCAAGGTCAGGCTACCGGAGACATGCAGTTACCTCACATGTGTTTTGGTGCAGAAAAGGAGCAATATCTGTGAAAGATGGGAGCACCCATATGTCAGGTCTCATTGCTCTAAAAGTCAGAAAAGCAAAACCTCATTTCTCTATGTCTTTAAATGTTCTGGCTGAAAACGAGAGCGATTCTCACATTCTTCTTGCCTTCTAATGTGCTAGTGAATTTTGTTACAGGCAAGCCAAAGAATATGATAACGAGAGTGTGAACTGGTGAACTCAAATTCCTGAGCTGCTGCCAGCTATTCTCAGGAAGAGCTACAAGCAGTTTTTAAATAGATCCTCAGACATGCACTTCTATAATAATGATGTAATTGTTAGCACACAGCAATGGCAGTAAATTGAGTCAAAGAGTAGGAATGTCCTTCCAGGACTATTTTCTTCTACACTAGTGGATATGTCATGTTTCCTAGATAACTAAATCTTTCTTGGGCATATTCTGCTTTACTCACACTGGCACATTTCTGACAGAGAGAGTTCAAGGCACAGGTATTGTAACCTTTAGACTCCTGAAGGATAAGGGTTCTGGATATTCCAGAGAAAAAGTGTATAAGGGATGAACATGATTTTTTGAGTCTTGGCTAAGATATGCTCATAAAGAAACCCAAATGTTCTTATATGGACCATTTGGTATGGAGCTGGAGTAAAACGAATCTTTAAAAGAACCCTGCAGGGAAGACACTGCAGTACAGTCACACTTGAAGACGAGTTTACTTAGGTACAATGCTGGGTTAACAGTGTGGCAAACTGATTCTCCTGCTCCTGGTAACCTGGTGGTTGTTTTGCCAGTGTTGAGAACTCTGTGATCTGAAGATGCTTTTTTAATAAAAACCTACCTCATTGGAGGTAGCAGGAGGTGCTAATCTCAAAAGGTGTCCACAGTGGGAGTCAAGGAAGCACTAAGCTGACTAAAGGTGCCTATGCAGGGACCATGAGAATGTGGTTTACAAGGGATTAAGCAAGTACAGAGAACCAGGGAGTTTGTTTTGTTTCTGTTCATATTATATTAGACTGGATGGATTAGACAAAATTTGACCCCTGGAATTCTTAGAACTGTATTTTATTGCTAATATTTTCGAGGGGTTTAGGGATTATTTCTTTTCTTGTTCAATGAAATAACTGGTTTTGAAGGAGAAGAAAGAAAAATGCTTCACTGTAAAAGGAGCTAAATGACTTGGAGCTAAATCTCACTCCTCAGTGTTCTCTCACCACTGTAGTGACTGTGGATGCAGCCTAGGTCCAAAGGATTCATCCGCTCATCTTCTGTGTGACATTTCAGCATGCATGCCAATGCATTAGTATAAGTGTATACTAGTAAAAAAATGGATGGAAACTGAGGGTACAGAAGCTGGTTGCCCCCTGTACTTGGTGTGTGACCTGGTTTTGTATCTGTGTTTGTAGATTTTGTAGACACAGAAACTGCTTTGGAACCAGAAGGGATATGAAAGTGCAGGGAATAGAGAAAGAGGTCAAGGCTTCTTACAGGACTGGAAAGTGAAAAAGTATGACAGAAAATAAACCAGATAACACACACAAAATGAGGAAAATGTAGACAAAACTGCATATCTTCATTTTACATCAAGTAACACCTGTAACAGCAGCGGAAGTTATTAAAATGCTTGTCATCAGTTCCACTGAAATAACATCCAGTGGAGTGAGTTTGCATTAATTGGCAGTGACTTGTCAGAAATAAATGTTTCCATAGAGTTGTAAAATATAATGGATGTGAATACCTTAAAAATTAAAGCTAAATATAAGATGAGCACTTACTTCTTCCTACTGATTGCAAGAGTTAGGTTCTTATGTGAAGTTACTCACCTTTGCTCCTGTAGTGGACAAGGTGACAATAAGGAAACAGGGACATTCCTAACTGCAACCAGTAAATATGGGCTCTTGATGCTGATTGTAGAGACAAGTTAAGGTTTTTTTTACCTACACTGATCAAAAGATTCCTCCCTAAGAAGGTGCTCTGAAGTAATGAAGTGGGTAAATATTGCACAGTAAGGAATTGTGCTGCACTCATTGTCATACTGATGGGGGAAGCTGTACATTATTCAGAGCTGATGTGACTTATTTGATGCTAAATAGTGTCCATTGGAAATGTACTTCATTCAAGGGTAATGGAGTGCATAAAGAATTCCACATCAAGTGATGCGATGCAAACCACTGTGCTGTTTATGTTGACTTCAGTTTCATTTTCATCCCTGCAACCTTTCAGTATCTAGCTGTCAATATTCCATTTTGTTAGTCAATATTCTGCTCTGATTGAATGAGGTAGAGGCAGAACAGCTCTGCTGAAGGATTTTGGGTCTAGAAAATAAATGAAAGGTTTTTTTTTTCTTATTATATCTAATACATGATACACTTTTTTCATTTTTTGGTCTCACATTATTTTCTGTTTTAAATATTGGTTATAATCAACTATACTGTATGAAACTTGAATTTTATCTGGAATTAATTTTTAGCTAAAATCTTCTTAGCTTGAATTTTTGTGATTTCTAAATATAAAGTAAAAAAAACCAAAACTCTGTGTACATGTTCTTAAAAACCTATCAGAGTATTTCTTTAATGTTCTAGTTCCATGGCCATAAAACAACCTCACCCCAAGTATCTCATGCATTTTGTATATGATGTCTATTGCATAAAGCAGATTTTATAATTATTTAATGAGTCTCTTTATCTGACCCATCATTTTAGTTACAATACTGGCAGCATTGATCTTGTATTTAAAGCCTTTTAGAAAAGAGGGACAAATCAAACAAAAAAGCTAGCAGTAAAATGGACATGAAGCCACTACATTTCTGTCTGCTGTGTTTGTGAGATAGTAGCAAATTCTGTGTTATTTTATTCTATTCCAGCCGTTTACCTCTGCAAGCGGACAATGCAAAACAAAGCAAGGCTAGAGCTAGCAGACTATGAAGCTGTAAGTACCCGGGGAAAAGTAAATTTTTCTGCTGGGCCTAATGAGCATGTCAAATAATGTTATGCATGAGAACCATAGGTATTATGTGTGGAAATTTATTAGTTATCCACTTTTGCTAGCACGTGGGTATGACGGTGCTCAGTAGTGATAAATGCTGTCTGAGAGACTGTAGTGAAGGTTAGTTGGGCAAAAGTTGAGATTTTGGTCCATCTCTAATCTTACTCTGCTCAGATCACCATGCCAGCATCAGAAATAACTGTTCACAAGTCCCTGATACGCCACATGAGATTGAAAGCAACTGTACTATACACTGAATAAGGCTTGAATGAAGGATCTCAGGCAACATATTCAAAAGCACTCACTAGCTGTAGAAATATAAATCTCTTTCTTAAAGTGCTGCTGGTGCTCGAGCCCTTGTCCCGTTGGTTGGACAAGAGGTAAAGAGGGTCAGACTAGAGGCACTTCCCACTCTCTGAAAGTTGTGCTGTGCCCCAGGCAAGGTGAGATAACTGGGACCAGTAAGAGCTGGAAGAAGAGGGAGCTTCATTAGCTGATGAGGATAGCACTCGCTAAGGAAAGAGATGTCTTGAATTCCATCCCTAGCCCCCCAAAAGTTTCTGAATTTTTCAAGAAAATGTCAACATAAAATTCATTAACAGGCCTGGCTCTGTGCTGAAAGCTGTCCAGCTGTGCCTCTGTGACATGAGAGCTGGATAGTCAGCCAGGTCTCTCAACATGCCAACTACACCAGCCACAGCACCATGCTGACACACTTTATTACTTCTTCTGGCACAAGCTTGCTTTTCAGTGTACCTCACAGTGGGGTAGGCATAATTTTATACTTACATGCCTTAGAAAATTCACCTCCAGTATGCAATCCACAAGAGCCATTACTGGTATTGACAAGATCTCCAGAGTGTCTCCTCTTCACTCTCTGCAGTCTTTATTTTCAGTAACTATGTCATAGAGATAAATTTCCAATCCATTGAAATACAGTCAAAGCAACACTTTTTGTTAGGAAGTTTACAGACCATTTTTCACTTAGCCTCAGGAAAGTAGTGCACCAGGGTAACTGGGGTCTTTTTGGAGGAAGGTAAGAACCTCAGCCTTCTCCATATTAACAGACTGCATACTGCTGCCATTTAAGCTGAGGAGAGATTGGAAAAGCTCTTTTACAGACAGTGAAGCTGTTCCAACATCACTGGAGGAAATAATTTTGCTATGATTTTACAAATATTCTTCTTCCTATTATTATTAGCAGGCTGTTACATGTATACATGTGAAGAACTGTAGTCTGCATTTTTTTTTTTTTTAGAATAAGAATAGCTGTGGAGATCTTGGAAGATACTACCAAAATATTGAAAGCTTCTTATTATTGTACTTTAAATAAATTGATAGGCAGCCAACACTGTTCAGTGCAAACCATTTGTATAGATGACTGAAGAGAATTGTCATGTGGATTATCCAGTATGGAAAGTAGTGCTGTTCTCTTTCAGTACTAGATACTTTCAAAAAGAAGAACATTTCTTTGTATTATTACAAAATTACTCAGCTAGTGCCGAATATATAAAAATGCTTCAGAAAACCTGTGTTCTGCTGAAGGCTGCATCCACCCTTGTCAGAGTTTCAAAACTAAAATAGCTGGGGCATTCAAAAGTAGATAGATCTAGTATTTCATCCTGTTTGGTCTTATGCAAATACTTTATATCAGATAAGTAAGGTATATTTACACTGGCATAGATATAATGACTCATATTACATCTTGAGGGGGGCGAGGGGAAGGAAATGTAAGCTAAAAGCTTATAAATAGTAAATAACATACAACCTAAGCCACTAAAATTGTGATGTATTTTCAGGAGAGTTTGGCCAGGCTACAGCGAGCATTTGCTCGGAAGTGGGAGTTTATTTTTATGCAAGCTGAAGCACAAGCAAAGTAAGTTCCTTTGAAGATGAGGAGTTTTGGTTTTGCATGCTTTGTGAAGGGAGAAGGGGAGGGAAAAGTGATACGACACTTCTTATGTTTAAATTTACCATTGTTAACGCTGTTTCTTTTAAATATCGTATAACATTGACAGAGTGGACAAGAAGAGAGACAAGATAGAGAGGAAAATTCTTGACAGCCAGGAGCGAGCGTTCTGGGACGTGCACCGGCCAGTGGTGAGTGCTGGTGGGGCCGCTCTGCATGAGCAAGACCACTGATAAATATCAGCCTCTGTGGAGCACTGGAGTAGCCTGGGAACAAGTGAAAGGGGCTGTAGGGCCAGGGGTTGGGGCTCACCACCCTTTCTTGCAGGATCTATAGTTTATATCGTTCTACTCTTGAAGACTGCAGATGTGTGTATGCTGTTCAGGGTGTTCACTGAATAGATTTGTTGTGTCTGATTTCTTGAATCAGAAGATACCTGTCTTTGACTATGACCATCTCAAAGGTTTCCCAAGGTATGAGTCACACAACCAAAATTATCAGCATAGCTAAAAATACTTTTAAATAAACCTGACTTTTTTTAATCTTGCGGATTTTTTTGGTTTTTGTTTTTTTTTTTTTTTGCTAAGTCTTTCAGCTTCACTCTGGTCATATTTCCAAGCTATATTTATGTACGTGAAGGTTAGATATTGTTGACTTTGATCGGTCTAAACAAGATTCGTCTGACTTCTTTGTCAAAGTCCATCTGAAACAAAATTTTAAAAAAAATAAAGAAAAGTTCTTACATAATCAACTACCTTTGAGAGCGAAAACTTTGCAAAAGAATATCAAATGTCACAAGACTTCCAATTAAACTGTGAGAACTCAACAACTGCACTTTTTTTTTTTTATTTACTACAGAATTCTACCTGTTTCCCGTACCTAGAATTAAGCTTTCATTTTCTATGTACAGAGTTTGGTATCATTACCAATGAGACCAAATATAGACTGTATCGTCCACTGTGAACTAGGAAAAGATACTTAACTAAAACTAATTGTTCTGGGGAAGTAAAGTTAGGTGATGATACCTGTAGAAGAGGTGAATACAGTGAGAAAGTTGCAAATAAAAGATAATAAACTTGGACACGGTCAGCTTACATTTGTGGCTGTAGAACTGAAAGAGCAGTAGAACAAATGGATTTTTTGGCAAGATTTAGAGTGTCAAGTAGAGAAAATAATTTGAAGTGAAAGATTCAAACCTCAGGCATTAGATGCAAGAAGACTGAGACATTATTGTCTAGTCACTGGCATAAAATAAAGAAGGAGGGCAGAAAACAATCTACCATCTGATGTTGATGGGAGCTACAAACAGAACAAACACAAAAAGTTTCTACAGACCTGAGAACTTTGAAGATGCAGACAGTTTTGATATTAGCTGCAGAAATGGATTTAATGGTTTAAATCTAGGAATTCCAGGTTTGGAAGAGAACATGAATTGTTGAAGTTTCAAATTAAAATATAGGCAGACAATAAGGAGAGAATTAAAGGGACCAGAACAAGAGGAAACTGAATCTGATTAAGAGCTTTGGCTGAACTGTAGATAAATCTGCCTGGTCCAGCAGATGTTTTTAATCTGGCTGTAGGCATACCTGGGAAATATTAGAGGCAAAAGGTTGGCTCACAGTCAGCAATGTAGGCTCCTGACTTTAGGAGAAGTAAATAGAAAAATGGAGAGTTTCATACTTTGGCTAACCAACTCTTCTCACTTTTGAAAATATTGTTATGAATTTGCTGTCCCAGTAAAAGCTAGAAGCTTCAGTTCAAAAGAATAAAAAATAAAAGCATAACAGGCTGAAAAAAGGAAGATGATGCTAGAGCTAATTGCAATTTCTAATGGCTTTTCAAGCCACCTAAAATACCACCAAAGCCTCACAGAAATGTTGCTACAACTCTGGAGAGCTAATTTTGGAAAATTAGGTAATGTTTGGATAAGAATCTGGCATTAATACTTATAGTTATTTACAGTTTTTCATCTTTTGATAAATATTCAGAGGCTGGGGCAGTGACAGTATTGTTCAAAATCTACCCGAATGATTTTTTTTTTAAATGAAAATGAATTTTGAGGACTAAATATTTCATTCTTTGCTTTTTTTGTGTGTGTGTGTAGATGAGTAAATAAACATTTTTCAGGTTTTGGTGGGTTTTTTTTGTTGTTGGGTTTTTTTTGCTGTTTTTTTTTTCCCAGGTATTCTCGTCCACAGTTGCTTTATTTCTTACCTGCCTAGCTACAGTGCTGGTACAGAACCTTTACATATAGAATATAATCTATGAATAATAAATCTACATTTTGCTTAAAAAAAAGAGATACTTTGTGGTGGTGAAAGGGGGAGAAGAGGGAAGCAAGCCAGCTTCCTGCATCTGCATATTAGTGAAACCTAGGAATCTAGAAAAAATCCTTGGTCTCTTTAGCATCAACTAATAATGCCAGTTCTTCACATACCAAATCCCCTACTAAAACACAGCAGCTACTGGGAAAAAAAATAGATCCATCCCAGCCAAAATGGACAGACCACTCAGTGGATAAGGAATTGGCTGGATGGCCACATTCAGAGAGTGGTGGTCAACGGCTTGGTGTCCAAGTGGAGACCGGTCACGAGTGGGGTCTCTCAGGGGTCCATGTTGGGCCTGGCCCTGTTCAACATCTTTGTCGACAACATGGACAGTGGGATAGAGTGCACCCTCAGCAAGTTCGCCAATGACACCAAGATGTGTGCTGCTGTTGACAGGCTGGAGGGGAGGGATGCCATCCAGAGGGACCTTGACAGGCTGGAGAGGTGGGCCCATGCCAACCTCATGAAGTTCAACCAGGTCAAGTGAAAGGTCCTGCACCTGGGTCACGGCAATCCCAGGCACAAATACTGGGTGGAGAATGGATAGAGAGCAGCCCTGAGGAGAGGGACTTGGGAGTGATGGTAGATGAGAAGCTCAACATGAGCAGGCAATGTGCCCTTGCAGCCCAGAAGGCCAACTGCATCCTGGGCTGCATCAAGAGGAGCGTGGCCAGCAGGTCAAGGGAGGTGATTCTGCCCCTCTACTCTGCCCTGGTGAGACCCCCACAGCTGGAGTACTGTGTCCAGCTCTGGAGTCCCCAACATAAGAAGGACATGGACCAGTTGGAGAGGGTCCAGAGGAGGGCCACGAAGATGATCAGAGGGCTGGAGCACCTCTCCTATGAGGACAGGCTGAGAGAGTTGGGGCTGTTCAGCCTGGAGAAGAGGAGGCTCCGGGGAGACCTGATAGCAGTCCTCCAGTACCTCAAGGAGGCCTACAAGAAAGATGGGGAGAGGCTGTTCAGTAGGGCCTGTTGTGACAGGACGAGGAGTAATGGTTTTAAAATAGAGGGAGGTAGATTTAGAATAGATATTAGGAAAAAAATACCACTGAGGGTGGTAGAACACTGGCACAGGTTTCCCAGAGAGGTGGTGGATGCCCCATCCCTGAAATCTTCCAAGGCCAGGTTGGATGAGGCTCTGAACAACCTGATCTAGTGGGGGACGTCCCTGCTCCTTGCAGGGGGGTTGGACTAGATGGCCTTTGAAGATCCCTTCCAACCCTAACCATTCTATGATTCTATGAAAACCAGGACAATGTAGAAAGATCTTGCTATTAAATTAACTCTTTTAGGTGGCGAGCAAGGACAGCTTACGTCTTGCTGCTACAAACGATTCACTCCCTGAGTTACACATTAATGTAATTTAAATGGATGCATAATAAAGGCCTTGTTGAGATTCAGATTAATTTAGAAGATAATGGGGCAAGTATCCTTTTATCCTGAAACTCATCTATATACTTCTTAAATACAATAAGTTGAAAAAAAAACTTTTTATTTTCTCCAAAAACAAAACCAATATTTGTGTGTTTTATTATAGTAAGACAAATTATCCAGGGTGGGTATGTCCGGTAAAGACAGCAGCAATATTAACAGCAAGTGTGGATTTAAGATAATTCACTGAAGATGTAAAATTCATAAATATGTATGATTTCTGGATTTGGGAGTTTCATGCCATTATTTCCTAGTAACAAACTAGGAAAAAAAAGTAACCTTTAAATTTTTTAAACCTTATCACACATTCCACATATTTTGCTTCTCTCTCTGTTTAGTTTTTTTTTAAATGAGATTCTGACTCCATTAATCTCATTTTATCTGTTTATATTTTAAAATTGTGTTTTATGTGGTCTGAACATGACCCTTAGCATCTGAGCCAATAGCTAATATTACTGGGTGTCTAGGGTCATGCAGCAGATACTTACAATTATTTGTTCTGGATTTTCTTTTCTATTCTTTCCTTGCTTTTGTTTTTACTGACTTTTCCATCCTGTTCCTCAAGATAAGCCTCAAAGACTCGGCAAAAGACTGAATTTAACTTGGCTAAGTTGGCACAATCCTTCATTTCACACTTCATGTGCTACAAATCCTAGACTTTTTTGGGCCAGTTGCTTCTTTAGCCAAAGAACACTTCTGTATGCTTTATCATAATATTTTCAGAAAGTTTTTAAACATCTCCGGGAAATGAATTCATGCCATCCAACTTCTCTAGTGATGTATCTGCATACAATTTTCATGCCTTCTTTTGCACCTGTTTCCCCATATATCGTTACAAGCGAGTTACCTCTCCGGCAGACAGGGAATGCAGCCAAAGCAGCAACTGGCACTCTCAGATAATTGCACTTCTGGTAATGAAACAAAGACTTGTACATTGTTTTATTTTTAGAATATGGTTGTAATGTTTACGATCCATACTCACATTTGTTTGAGGCAGATATTTATAAACTTTATAGCTAGCCTGCTAAGACCTTTACCAAATAATTTGTACTCATGTTATTTAGCATTGTTATTTAGTTTGATACTTGAGTAAGGGTGAGACGGAGAAAAAGAAGCTGGCTTTCTTGCAACAGTGCAACAAAATGGAAGTGCTCAAGTCCAAACTGAGGATTTTGAAGAGGTCAGAAATTGTGAAATAGCTAACTGATGAGATGGTGGAAGGATATAGAAAAATGACATGATGTTATGGTTTTTAGTAAGACCTGGTTCTGGTAGCAACTAGGAAAATAAGCTGAAGTAGTAAGGATAAGGAATTTTTTTAAGAAGTGCAATGTTTATATATTTATTTTTGTTTCTGTGTGAACTACATTTGCTGCTTTAAGCCGAAGTATTCTATCAAGGAACTTCTTACAAGTCAAAAGGCAGATAATGAATTTCTAAATGTCACCTATATTTGCCATCAACCTTTTCAGAGACATGCTCAGATTTCCCTGTTGTCACTTCTTTTCAAGTGAATAAACTAAATTCTTCCATATGGAATCAATAAAACAGCAGTTTCCTGGCTTTTGGGGTGAAAAAAAAATTGAGAAAGCAGTAATGAATTAATACTTAGCATATGGGCAACAAATCAGATCAATTTAGCAAGTTTATTTATGCAATAATGTTGCAAATACTGGAATCTTCACATACACAAAAATCACATTAAAACAGTCTTAATTAAAATTAATACTATTGAAACACCACTTGAATAAATACAATGGATCTAATTTCTGTACAATAATTTCTGATTCTGAGAAACAGTCACTAGAAAGCTAAAATAGTCTATTGTAAATTTAGAGTAATCAGAAATTAAATTAACTTTCTAAAAGAATTAAGCATATAACTTCCATGCAGTAATGTTCTTTAATACGGCTTCTAGTTTAGTTTCACATAACTTTCTGAAAAAACAAATTTCAACATCCTTTTCATATACATTTTACGTATCTGTTTCTCTGACACACAGAACAGTAATTTAAAAAAAAAAAAAAGATAAAAAGCCCAGTTTTGCACTAGATCTGTCCTTAAACAAGCAAGTATGTGAGGACGTGAGAATCGCTGTCAAGATTCAAGGTGTTGTATCTCCTATGGATTCATTTTATGGTTTAATTTATTAGTACTATATTCCTTGAAAATCGCTCTTTATCTCTTTTCCCCCCTTTCCAAGCAGGCTCTTGGTTTGCACAGCCACTGGAAGTTCTTGTGTTTCTGGTACTACTCAGGGAAAAGATCTGAACTCTAGTTGGAGAAGACAAATAAATATAAACAGCATAGTTTCCTTTTTTTGGAAAGATGCTGAAAATCCTTGAAACTTTAAGTGATCTTAAGTTACATGCTAAGTGAAGCTTCCCATTTCTTGGTTTGAAAACCATCTGAGTCTGACTGTGCTGCAAACATAATTAAACCTTGATCAATATACTTGATCACCTTTGTCTAATGGTCTTTGAACCTCATTTGTCTTGTCCAAACAAGAGAAACAACTCATAGTTAAACTTCATCTGTTAATTGCACTCCTTGCCATGTTTTGATTAAATCCAGTGCAGAACAATAGTGGAACTACTGCTATTTTGATAGTAGTCAGTGATCTTCAAATAAATCCTTGAATAAAGCATTTATTGATTTTACTAATTGGTCCAAATGCAAGTCTACTGTCTTTTACATGTGGCTGTCTATAGTGGGTTTAACTTAGGCTAAAATGCTTATGCCTTTCTCTTCAGTTTATAAAGAATTCATTATTTCTGCACCAATATATTTCCAGTGGATGACACAATCAGGTTTAATGCTCATTCTTTTCAATTTAATAAACAAGTCTGGATCTTTAGACTATTTATCTATGTTCTTTAATAAGTCAAAATGAAATTAGCTAATGAGGACATGTATTGAGCATTTAAATTCATTCTATACTGCCCATTTAATTCTCTACTAAAACCTTCAACAGAAGAAAACACTTAATCCTAACAAAGCTTTTATTAATTCTTATGAATTAAGACAATCCGTTCTTTTGATGGAAGTAGTTCAATAAGATTAGACACTGAATATTCTGGAGCCTGAAATACCAGTTCAATGAATGAATAAGAAAAAATTAAAAGCTATATTTGCTTAATTAAAAGCCAACAGGTTGTACATCATTATCAGCTGATATAGACAAGTTTTAGCAGTTAAGCTGTGGACAACTCATTCGTTTCCATAATACTGCTTGACTGTAGATCACTATATTTAGGGGTATTTGAAGCCTATTGTCAGACATATCACAAGTTTTAAAAATAGATTCATATTAAGGAATATAATCAAATGTGAGTCTATTCTATGGAAGTCCACTTCCAAGTTGTATTTGCTTATTTCAGTGTCACACTGAATCTGTACATTGTAGTTATTAACTGTATGTTGTGTTCCATAAAGATAGTATTTAGTAGCATAACACATCTCTTTTGAGATACATAATTGAAAGACTGAAGAAATTGGGGAAAATAGCTAATGATTTAGCAGAAGAAGCAGGTTTTAATAATTTTTCTCTGATTATCTGCCAAATTGATGAGGCATATAGGAATAAAATATGAAACATGCTGCTACAGAATTTATACTTGAGAACAATCTAGGGATTTGCTTCCTAATCATTAAATATGAATGATAAGTGTTAATTGGAAGGTATATCTGAACTTTCCAGGTGAGCTAATTTCTAACAGAAGAGAGAAAAACTAGAAAAATTGTGAGCTATTTTCAGAGAAGTTTGGTCTGGAGTTCTAGGGAGGTGAA